>JAJMAX010000034.1:0-95043 GCA_030565105.1 Vanderwaltozyma verrucispora
TGTCTGATCAGCTTTTTTTTTCAATTAGAGAGAGCTTCTTAGAAGAATTCAAAAGAAGAATGCTAAGAGAGAATGCAGGAAAGTATGATACAGACTTGCTGCCTGATGCTGAAAATCCTGCTCCTCTTCCTTTTTATCCTCCTCCATATGAGGAATAATAAGAATAATATTATTTTATCTTATCACTAAAATATATCATTTTGTGACAATGCTCGAGTAATTTACTTTTTATATTTGATGATCACTAGAATAATTATTAAAAAATATGAATAAAATTTAACTATATAGAGATATCATGGAATAAATGCAAATTTGGATGCTAAACACTTATGGGGGGTTTCTTTTTTCTTTCTTATATATTTTTCATTGAATATATGCATCCACCAGCGCCCAATAAACAGGTAAAGTAGATATGCCAAACATATAGATAATATCCCTATAGCAACAAAAGAGACAATAATTCCTACAGAAATGTTCTTCTCTCTGTTGATATGCCAATAGTTGCAACCACAAATCATCCTAATACATGTCGCTATAA
This sequence comes from Vanderwaltozyma verrucispora, assembly GCA_030565105.1. Lineage (NCBI taxonomy): Eukaryota > Fungi > Ascomycota > Saccharomycetes > Saccharomycetales > Saccharomycetaceae > Vanderwaltozyma > Vanderwaltozyma verrucispora. Next base: position 539 of record JAJMAX010000034.1, read on the forward strand.
ATTATAAAACATACATGTGCTGAAATAATCTTCTTCTTACTGCATTATCAAACTTTTGGTTGAAATCTAATAAAATGATAAACCTAAGAGCACACTAATCTAGAAGTATATTATCAATATATTTCTGTGAATGGGAAGTGGAATTGTTTCCAAATATACTCCCTTTAAAATGTGCTCCTGTCATTAAGAATGTATTTTTATAATTATATATACCTTGCGTTGCAGAACTTGACTTCGTTAGTTTTACACCGGCATCATTTAGTATTACATTATATTCATATAATAATTTCAAAGCAGTTTGGTCCTATAAATTCTCTTCTTCATTATCCATAAGCCTGTTCAACATTTTCCCACAATTTTTCATTAATTCGTTCTTATGTTGATGCTTAAAGTTAGAAGCTGTAATTAGGATTTTTCCATTAGTTTCATCATACAATCTCAATAGATATTCTTCGCCAAGTTGAACATTTTCTAAATTAATTTCCTCTATATTATTATTTCTAAGTATATATGAATATTTTTCTTCATCTTCAAGATCGCTGCATTATGAAATGGGTACATTGTGTGCACAGAGTATTTAAGTGCATAAATAACCATGCATTCAGCAATACCCAAGCTCCAAGTCCTGTATACGCTAACATTTACTACTTCAAGATCAGCTCTAACTCTAATATGTTGCTAATAATTAAGTATTTCAGGCAAATGCAGTTATGTTATTTAACTGTTTAATCCTGTCGTTACACTGGATCTTCGCCGTCTCAGTGGGTAACGAATATTCTATATAAGTAAACCAAAATAGCAGAAACTCCTGATGATACGTGATAAAACTATTTTAATAGGAGTACATAATAGTTTTATATTGTGTTTAACATTAATGCTATAGAGAAGAAAAGTTCTACTACTATTCTCAACTTTCAGTAAATTTAATAGCATCATTTAAAGGTTTCTTGGTGCCAAATGTTTTATTATTCGCTGAGCTACGACTATTATTAAAAAGAATAAGAAGTGCACTTCTTGTTTAAGCTCCATCTTGTTCATAACTTGTGTTTTTTTTTTTTAATTTTTTAAGCTGAACTTATAAATACATTTTACTTTCAATAAATGTTTATTAAAAAAGAAGTGACAGTCAATGTGAGCTGCTGGCAGCTTTCTTTAACTGGAAAATCACTCTTGGCTAATAATATGATTCCTATTTTTCGAATATATTTCAGTTTAAATATTATTTTCGTAGCTACTGCTGTCAGGGTTCTGTATAAATATGCTGTTCATTAGTATGATTTAAATGCATGCATTATATATAAAAAAAGCAAGAAATACAGATCGAAATCTACAAAATGAACCTTTGGTGCAAGATCAAAATTCGAAGATAAACTGACTGATTCTCTAAATTAAAAACTGGAAGAGTGCTATCTATTCCATTTTATGTATTATCTCAAGATATGTTGCTTCGATTTCACGTTTGCTATAAACGTTACTCTCTCTTCTAGATAATTTATTGCTGGTAACAGATCTGTGTTCAAAACGCTACCAGGAAAACATAGAACCAACAGTTGATCATTTCCTGAATACTGTATCAGATATACACACATTCAACTGAACACTAATATACCTAAGTATAAACTATTATATATTGAATATTTCAATTCTTGGGAGGTTGATGATTATCCTAGATTATTCAAAAGACTTTGAATCACATTAAGATCTCACAAATACTCACTGCTCTTTCACCCACCAACAGCAGTCTGTGATGAGTATTGTTGTCCTTGTTGTTATACTATGTGTTCATCAGCCAGCTCAGTTATGCATTACAAATCCAGATGGTGCTTGCACTTTGTTTCCCAATTGACAATTTTTCACCCACGCTGGGCCAGAACAAGAAGACAAAAATAAAGGAATAGTCTCGAATTGGAAGGAAATTACAAATCGTTGATTGATAATTTTTAATATTTGAATGGAAAGGGATTGTATAGAAGGAAACTATCCACTGGATGAGATAAAATATATTCTATATTAGTTGAATTACTTTTATCAAGTTGAATTTCTGAAACAAGTAGCTCAACAGTCTGGTTTTATAAACGATTTTCAAGGAACAATTTAAAGAAGTGCTAAATTTAAAATGAGTACGAAAACTACAAAAAGAATCAAGAAATATAAGTGTACGTATGAAGGATGTGACAAAATTTACGATAGGCCATCGTTATTGCAACAACATAGGTACTCGCATACCAACGTGAGGCCATATGTATGTACTTTTGAAAATTGTGGGAAAAAATTTATGAGACCTTGTCATTTAAGTGTTCATCAATGGACTCATTCGCAAGTGAAGCCAAGAACGTGTCATATTTGTGGTAAAGGTTTAATTACTTCACAACAGTTGAAAAGACATTTGAATTCGCATGAAAAGAAAGCACAAAAATCGATAAAGTCAATTTCTGATACGGTTTCAAATAGTTTAATTTCACCTGAAAGTACAACAGATGAACATACCCCAGTTGGTAATCTAAATGATGAAAATATTGGTACAAATGAAGTTATAATGTCACCACATAATGTTTTTAAAGTTCCATGTATATATGAAGGTTGTGATACCATTATGCAACCAGGGGACGATTTAATGAATCATATGATGGAAGAACATATGGTAAGTCAAATGTCTGCATCTGATAAGGGTATTGATATTAAGTTCAATGATATTGATGATATTTTGCCGACTCCGATGAGTGGTTCATATAGCCAATCTCCATTGGATATAAAATCGGTGTATAGCCAAGACTCGCTTGATGGAGTTAATTTATCCATTCCAATTGATGAACACGTACACACAGGAGATTATAATCATGTGCACACACCTGTTAAGGTTGAAAATATGTTTTCATTTGAGTTAATCAATAATGAAAATATGATTAGAAATTATTGGTATGATTTGACCTGTAGAATGGAAGGTTGTCATCATAACACAGGAAATTCATTCACTTCTGTATTTGATTTAATTGAACATTATGATCAATCACACGGTTTTGTCCCTGTTACTTTAGTCAAATATGGTTATATCAGTCTATTCGTTAAAGAATAACCAGTCTTACTTAATTATCTAATATTCTTTGTACTATCTGTGTTTTTTAACATCAAAGAAGTATCATTCGTCACTTTGTGAGTTATCATTTCACCAGTTTTGAAATCTTAAAGCCTGCTGAAAAAATCATCAAATTCTAAGATGAATACACTCACAGAATACTTCACCTGTCTAATTTAATTTTATAAATTTCGTTTACCAAGGCTCTCTTACACATACACGCATATATATATATATATATATATATCATAAATTATATGGGGTAATGCAGTGAGAGAATGAAAATTACAAGGTAATCAATAACTTGAACTTATATTACTTACAACTATAAATAACAATAAAGAAAAACTTTAATATAATAAAGGCAATCGTCCATTTTCTTCTTTGAATTTATCTTTCTTTTAATAAGTCGACGATTCAAAGAATGCTATTTTCTCCACAAGTCTTTCATTTCACAAAATATAGAAGCTCAGTACACAAATAATTATGTAATAAAGAGGTGGTAAAGTTAACATTGGTACCATAATAAATGTATATATTTCTTTAATAATTGAATTTCAATATCTTATCCTTTTCGTTTCTAGCTACTAATAAATTTCGCAATTTCGACACTATCTACTTTCACATGCCATCTGCAATAATATTCTTTCTCTGCCCTTTTCAGATTAAAAAAGAGTACTGGCATAGGATAACCTCTTCTTATACGTAACCTTCTCTTACAAATATTTCCTCGAGCATATATATATCTTCAATGAAAAATTTCGAGATCCGAGATCCAGAATCTCTAAGAAACTCCTCAGAAAGGTTTTTCCGTGTTAACTGCATCAGTTTACCAAACTGAGTGTATTTCTGGGCAAAATTACAAGTATTTACTGGAAAAACAATCTGCCGAACCTGCTTATCCAAGCAATCTCTGAGTTACTTGAGCTATCGTTGAAATTTTCAAGATACCACAGGTTTCCTTAAAGGTAGATGTCCTTCCTTCAATTTTACGTTGGATGAGTAGCAAAAAAAAACTGGAATACGTTCTTCAAAAAACTTTGCTACTCTTCTTCTAATAGTATTTACAAATTTTAGTGGAGTACAGCGAAACATCAAAACCCCATTCAACTACATTATTACCTCTTTTTTTTTTCATTGTAAATTTTTACTCAATTTTTCACTTTTTTTATATATATCGAAACTTTTTCAGTTCTAATTTAAAAATCTGTAAAGGTTTTCCAATCCATTGTTCTTCTTCAGTTGAACTTCTGTTTTTAAACTGCGTTTGTTGAGATTCTAGTCTTTGTTCAATTGGTTATTTTAACTCTTCTTATTTCATAAAGGTAAACCCTTAAATACAATATACAAATAATTAAGTAAAAATGGTTCATTTAGGTCCAAAGAAACCACCTGCCAGAAAAGGTTCAATGGTTGATCTTCCACAAGAATTGGCTGCTCAATCCAGAGCCATTGAAGATACTTTCAGAGTTTCTGGTGATAAATTAAAGAATATCACTAAATTCTTCATTTCTGAATTAGATAAAGGTTTGTCTAAACGCGGTGGTAATATTCCAATGATTCCAGGTTGGGTTATGGAATACCCAACTGGTAAAGAATCTGGTGACTTTTTAGCCATTGATTTAGGTGGTACCAACTTGAGAGTTGTTTTAGTTAAATTAGGTGGTGACCGTACTTTTGATACCACTCAATCTAAATATAAAATTCCTACTGCTATGAGAACTACTCAAGATCCGGAAGAACTATGGGCTTTCATTGCTGACTCTTTACACTCTTTTGTTGAAACTCAATTCCCAAATGGTGTCTCTTCTCCATTACCATTAGGTTTCACTTTTTCTTTCCCAGCTTCCCAAGATAAAATTAACGAGGGTGTCTTACAAAGATGGACTAAAGGTTTCGATATTCCAGAAACTGAAGGTCATGATGTTGTTGGTATGTTACAAAAACAATTAGAAATTAGAAAGACTCCAATTGAAGTTGTTGCTTTGATCAATGATACTACTGGTACTTTAGTTGCTTCCTTATACACTGATGGTGAAACTAAGATGGGTGTTATTTTCGGTACTGGTGTTAACGGTGCTTACTACGATACCATTGCAGGTGTTGACAAATTAGAAGGTAAATTACCAGCTGATATTACTCCAGATATGTTAATGGCTATCAACTGTGAATACGGTTCTTTCGACAACCAACACCAAGTTTTACCAAGAACTAAATTTGATATTCAAATTGATGAAGAATCACCAAGACCAGGTCAACAAACTTTTGAAAAAATGTCTTCTGGTTATTACTTAGGTGAGTTATTACGTTTAGCTTTGGTTGAATTGTATGAAAATGGTTTAATTTTCAAAGATCAAGATGTTACCAAGTTGAAGACACCATACATCATGGACACTTCCTTCCCATCTAAGATTGAAGACGATCCATTTGAAAACTTAGAAAACACTTTTGATTTATTCCAAAGCGAATTAAATATTACAACCACTCCTGCTGAACGTGAAGTTATTAGAAGAATCTCTGAAGCTATCGGTATTAGAGCTGCCAGAATTTCTGTCTGTGGTATTGCTGCCATTTGTCAAAAGAGAGGATATGAAACTGCTCATATTGCCGCAGATGGTTCCGTTTATAACTTATACCCAGGTTTCAAACAGAGAGCTGCTGATGCTTTAAGAGACATTTATGGTTGGAAAGAAGACAAAGCCGAAAACTATCCAATTGTTATTGTTCCAGCTGAAGATGGTTCTGGTGCCGGTGCTGCAATTATTGCTGCTTTAACTCAAAAAAGATTGGCTGCTGGTAAATCTGTTGGTGTCATTGGTGCTTAGTTTTATTAAAATAACCTCCAAATAATTTAGAGCACCTTATATTTAGCGAATCCGCTTGAATAATAACAATATTTCTTGATACATATATATATATATATATATATATATTAGCTATATATAATTAATGACAACAAAATTTCAATTCAAATTAATTATTTTTCGCTATAAAAGTTCATTGATGCTAGGGGAGATTACTTTTCATAAACTATAAGAAAAATATAGTTTAATTAAATTCAATGTCAGAACCAAGAAAGCTGAGATTATTTTCTATCCTATCGCTTCCGTAAGAACTTTCTGAATCAGATAAAATATCTATAATTGTTTTATTTAGGTCTTCATCTATAGGTTTATCTTTCTCCATATTCACTGCACCGTAACCATTTCCTCTGAAAGTATCCGATGTACTAATAGTATTATAATCATTGCGAAATTTAATTTCATTTGAACTATATTTGTTCTGATTTGGTTTTGGAGAATAGATATCTGTGTTTTCCAAAACTTTTGTCGGTAGGTTTTGCGGAGAATTTTCATGATCGATTTCTTTTATTGAAGCCTTTGATCTCAGACAATTTTTTGGAATCCCTTCTTTACAACAGATATGTCTGCAATTGTTTTTCTCTTTACAAGTATGATAGCATTCATAATTTCCGTTTGACTTTTGTCTTCGATTAGACACTTTTTTCTCTTTGTTCGTATATTGACCTGATATAGAATTGCTACTTTGTTGTTTATCTTTGAATTTACTCTTATTTTTTTCATTTAAGTATGACATCAAACTGTCATCGGAAGAAAGAGATAAATTAGGGTCATCAAATATATCGCTCTGATCAGGTAAGCATTTATCTAACGTGGACTTATAAGTATTTTTTTTCATCTCAATACTAAAATATTTTTCTGAAATATCAGTTCCACAATATTTAAATATTTTACCAATGCCAGCTATTTCCTGACAGTTCATTAAGAATAAGATCGTTTCATCTCTGCTATTTAACGAGCATTTAATTCTATAACTTTTGGGTGACTTTAATTGAGAAAGTTTAATTCTTCTGAAATCAATAAAGAAGCCGCTGCTTTTCAGTATCTGGATGTCTATTGTTAAACTATTACCATGCCAAGAAGAAGACTGAAACTCACTACTTATCTCAATTTTAAAATAAAGAATGATGTCAGAATTGGTTGGCTCAGTTTTTTCTAACTGTATCCTCAATATCAATCTAGGAATCATCAAAACATCATTTTTAATTTTACTACCCAACCCAGGTTTCAAATTTAGATAGTATTCAATCTGGTTGTCTGACAAATTAACAAGCTCGCCGATCTGAGTAATACCATTATTAACTAATTTACGCACAGCTACTAGCCCTATATTTTTTAATTGCCGCAGTACCATTGGTGTGTCTTCCCAACAGTTACCATTAATACATCTCAATAATAATAAGGCATTTTTTAATGACATACCATCGTTCTTAGCAATAAATGTATCTATCATGCATTTTAAAATTCTGAAACAATGTCTCCAAACAGTAAATTTATCTTGAACTAAGGTTTGATGAAGTTTAATTGCACCATTGTACGACGGAAATTCCAATCCTCCTAATTCATATTGTATTAATAATGATACTTTCTGGAAAGTCTGATCAATAATTTGGCTTTGCTTCTTTTCTGTTAAGTACGGAAATTTTATCAGAGGTGAGCAGTTGATCTCTTTATATAACTTTTTTTCATTATGCCTTATCCTAATTTCATCGAATTCAGCTGATTTTGAAATCAAATTTAAAATATCATACAACTTCAAATAATTTTTTGATTGAATAAATTGCTTTACCGTATTAAATAAAACATAATGGCGTGCTAATGAGTATCCATAAGCGGTACATGTTATCCCACTTTCAGATTCCTCGATAATCAAATTTTCACAAAGCTCATCTAATAAATGTCTACAAAATTCTTGAAGTTGGAATTCATTATTTTTAGAAGAATGTGAATATTTATGAAGCTGATATTTATGAGGCGATTTCATAAACCTGACATAGAAAAAAGTATTTTTGAGCCATTCTACAGCTTTAGTTGTGCTAGTTATTGTCCCTAGAGAAATTTCAGCAGTAAAATGTTCTAGAAGATCAAGATGCAATGAACTTTCTAAATCATCTTTGCCATTAACTAAATTTTCGTATTTAGTTTTCATGGCTGATTCAGTCAAAATCACACCACATCCTTCCTTCTCAAACTGAGGTCTGCCGGCCCTTCCCATCATTTGAAGGATATCTAAATCAGAGTATTCTTGTGACTCTGACATTGACCACATCTTAGTACCTTTTATAATCACAAGATAGGCAGGTAAATTGACACCTACAGCTAGTGTTGTCGTTGAACATAATATTTTTACTGTTCCTTCCAAAAACTCTTGTTCAACGTGTCTTCTGTCTTCCAAAGATAAGCCAGCATTATGAAACAATACACCATTTTGATGACACTCTGTAAGTGCACGATCGTTAAAATTTGATTTAATATTTGAATTATACTTTCCAGCTAAATAAGAACACTGAGTTGAAATATACTTAGCAGTGGATATAGTTGATGCTCTTGTAGGACAAAACACTAATATTGGTCTCTGTCTACCATGTTGATGAAATACCTCATCTAATTTCGAATTGTATAGCGCATCTTTTTGGAACTCATTCTTTGCATTAAGTTGGTATCCATAAACATATTTTTCTAGAACTACCTGCCTGTAGGATTCATCAAAACTAAGAATTTTTGCTGGCTTTTCATTAAATTTTTTACTAGATTTTAACCATAGAGATATATCCTCGATATTTGGAATAGTGGCACTGACAGCAATAATTCTTGTATCTTCATACATATAGTTCATTCTTGTTAATACTACCTCTAAAGCGGACCCTCTTCTTTCTTTTAAAGTATGTATTTCATCAACTAAAATTAATTTTACTAGTTCAAATAATCTGCTATAGTCGTTCCATTTTCTGGTCAAAAGATCCCATTTCTCAGGAGTTGTTATTATTATATTTGATTTTCTTACTCTATCAGTTTCAGAGAAAGAAGTGTCACTGGTCAGCATTCCCACAGATAAATTTAAAAACTTTTTTTCCCAAGATTTGTATTTCTCAAAACACAATGATTTTGTTGGTGCAATATATAGTATCTTTAGGTTATCAGCATTGTAATTATTCTCTTTAAGCAATCTTAATATTGCTAATTCGAAAAGAACCGTTTTTCCAGAACCAGTTGGAGAAGATATTACACAATTTTCGTTATTACTGTATAAATCATGAAAACATACAGATTGCATTCTATTAAATTCTGAAAAATTAAATATATCTTTAAAATTATCAGGTAAAATATCTGTAGAAATTAAATTTGAATTGTCTCTACCCGTATCTTTTCTTCTAACAGTAATTCTTCTCTTTTTCCTTGATGGGATATTATCTGAAGCAGTTGAAACAGTTGAATCATCTTGTAAACTCAGCGTATTTACATGAGTATACGCTGATGCATCGAACCTCTCATCAAAATACTCTTCTTCTGAGTTTACAAATAGGGAGTCAATTGCATTTTGTACATGTTTCTTCCCATATATATCTGTATCACTTTCCTCACCCCCATCCAAAAGGTTATTGTGTGATAAACCAACTTTGAAAGATGAGCGGCTAAATTTTTTCTGAAAATCTGATAAATTAGTATCTACAATTAAAATTAGTTAGTAATTTTGAAACAAAGCAAAACTGTCAATGCCAATATAGCTACATCCAACAAGAATTCCTATCGAAAGACTATTGACACGACTATAATGGCAGAAAATAGGTATTCACCATTTACCAGAACTAAAGAACCGATCAATGTCCTCTAGTGTTCTGATAAACCATAATATACATACTATTTAAACTCGAAAAAACTTGGTGGGACTGGCTGTCCCCCTTCTCAAGTATTCCTGGTTTCCCCATAATAATACCGGTACTTTCATATGGATATATTCCTCTTAAGCAGACCGATCTTATTCTAATTGTTCCTTAAAGTGGTCTTAAATATCAAAGGAACAGTATCGCTTATTTGGAAATAAACGCTTTAAAGATATTTTTGAATTGAATGAAATATACAAAAAATTAAGATAAAAACGAGTATTTATCAACCAATTAGTAAGGTTTGTAGGCAAGGTTGTGTACCTAGTGGCGGTATATAAAGTATTATAATAGACAAAATTTTATTACTTAGAGGAATTGAAGGGGGAAAAAAGCAATTCGAGATGGATCCAAACGATGTTACAGTTACTTTAGAGGAAAATGGAAGCAATAATTCAGCAATGGTAAAAGAACAGATAGGAGAGACAGTTCCGGTTAATAATGATGACAATGACGATTATGATAATGTTGTGGTAGATAATCAGGTTAGGGATATTGCGAAAACGTTGTTATTGAATAAGAAATTATCTAAAATTGTTGTTAATTATCTAAATACGAAATTTTTGTTATTCAATTGCAATGATCCATTAGATGAAGTGATTCCAATTATTTGTGATAACCCAAATTTACTAAATGAAAGTTGTCTGGAGTTAATGAAAAATGTGCGTCTGTTTATGGAGAACTATTTTGGTAAATTGAAATTCATGACAAAAGAATTAGTTTTTGAAATTCCATCATTAGAATTATCGATATTTGAAGATAATATCTATAATGAAAGGATTACATTCAATGATATTCTAAGTATATTTAACTTACTAAAAGAGAAATCAGAAATTCAAAATGAAAAAAATATTCCAGAATTTCTTGAAATTAATTTAACTCTAAATTCAAGATTTGTCACACGTTACAATCACTTAGTTGAATTGACAGAAGCAAATGCGACATTTGCTAATATCCAGCCGTTCTCAAATAACGAAAACGACCCGTTAGTGATCGAAGACATCGATTCAGTGAGTGTAAGTAATTACGAAGATGATGGCGATGCAATAATGATTGTTAATGAGAACGACAAAGACAACGACGATGAAATGGAAATTTTGAAATGAAAAGGTCACAGTTACCTCACATTTCAAGATCAGATATATGAATATTCCCAAAAGGATCCCAACTCAGTTTCGATTCTAAACTATTTTTTTACAATATTGTGAGTGCATGCACTCACAATCACACACACACATATATATATATATGAGTATATAGCGGTAAATGGTATAACTGAAGTGTATAATTATAAAGTAACCAGTATAGCAAGCAACTCAGCAACTGCAATGGGGCCCCCCACCACCTCATCCCACATCCATCGTGACTGTTCCTGGTCATTAAAACAAGCTTGTTATCTCCTATCTCTTTGTACGACCGCATTAATATTGGGCTCATTTGAAGGAAAAATTCAAAACACGTTGTAAATTGAAAAATTGTGAATTTGATTACAGTTTGTATATAAAGAAAGAGAGAGTTTTTGTTGAATTGTGATTGATTAATTGTTCAATTATTGAGAGAACTAGGGAATATTGGATATCACGAATTTCTGTGTATCTTTATTGTGCTAGAGTGTGTTTTTTTTTTTTGCCTGTGTTTACAATACATTATTTTTCTGATTTTCTAATTGAACAGAAAGATATTGAAAAAAAGGATCTATACATCTGAAGATACAAATACTGTTTAAAATACCAAAATGGCTGTCTTAGCTGCATCAATTGCTACCCGTAGTGGTAAACCATTAGTCTCCAGACAATTCAAAGAAATGTCGAAAGATCGTGTTTTGGAATTATTATCAAATTTTCAAGGTTTAGTCGCTAACATTTCATCAGACCACACTTATGTTGAAGATGAACATGTTAGATACGTTTACAAACCATTTGATGATTATTATTTAATCTTAATGACTAATCGTCAATCAAATATTATTCAAGATTTATCAACATTGAATTTATTCTCACAGACTGTTAACTATTACTTAAATAGTTTTGATGAAAATGAAATTTTTGATAATGCTTTCGAAATTTTAAGTTCATTTGATGAAATAATTGCTATGGGTGATAAAGAAAATCTAACAATCACACAAGTTAACACTTATTTAGCAATGGAATCACATGAAGAAAGAATTCAAGAAATTATTGAACGTAATAAAGAAACAGAAGCAACTGCTGAGAGAAAACGTCGTGCTAAAGAAATTGCAAGAAAGGAACACGAAAGAAAAATGGGAATGCCATCATCAGACTTCGATGTTTCATCTCATAGATTCATGGGTAGTAATGATCCAAATGTTGCAAATGCCTATAACAGTTACTACAGCCAAGCATCATCGGCCGCTCAACAATCATACATGCACTCACAACAACAGCAACAGCAACAGCAACAACAACAACAGTACCCAGTAGCAGAAGATTCTCATTATGGTCAAATAAATCGTGGTAATGGTAGAGGTATGAAATTATCAGGTAACAGAAATAACGGTATTTCATCTATTCGTTCATCTGCTCCTGCTCGTCCAGCTTACCAGGAACCAGAAGAAGAAAAACCAGTAAACAACGGTATCTTGATATCTATTAAAGAAACTGTCAGTGCTACAATATCAAGAGATGGTGACGTTTCTGCTTCTGAATTAAAGGGTGTTATGGAACTACGTATCAACGATGCAGCATTAGGTCATGCTAAATTAGTTTTAACTGATAATGTTGATGTTAAAGATAAAGCTTTACAATTTAAGACACATCCAAATATTGATAAAAATGCATTCTTATCTACTAAAACATTAGGCTTAAAATCTAGTGACAAATCATTCCCAGCTAATGATCAAAGTTTAGGTGTTTTAAGATGGCGTAAAGTTGGTTCATCTGATGATAAGAGCTTGATTCCATTAGAAGTTTCATTATGGGTTTCACCAAATGAAGAAAACAGTCAAGTATTTGATATTACAGTTGAATTTGAAATTAACCAACAATACAACAAGAGTTTAGAAGATGTTATTTTTATTATTCCTGTATCTACCGAAAATGTTTCAATTAATGAAGATAACAATGAAGTTGGTGCTTCGATCGTTGGTGTTGATGATGAACAAGGTATATCTGTTAAGATTGATTCTATCAAACCAAATGAATCTAATGTATTTAGCATTTCTGTTGCAGCTGATTACGAAGATGAACTATTCCCATTAAACGTTTGTTTCAAACATACTGAAGATAGTTCTCCAAGTTTCGTTGGTATAAATGTTTCAAAAATTGTTAATTCAACTGAAGAAGCTGAAGAATTACCATACGATGTAATAACTACTGTAAAATCAGAAGAATACGTCATTGAATAATCAAAATTTTTTCAATTTTAATTTTTTTTAATTAAAAGAAATATAGAAATAACTGATGATGGGACAAATGAATCTTTTAGAATGACTGGCAGAAAGTATACATACTCATTTATATAATTTTATTAACGTTAGAGTTTGAGAGTCTTCAGATTTTTTTCGGTAGTAAAGAAGAAGCAGAAACAAAGAAAGAACTCTAGTTTTTTGTACAGTAAATAAATAAATAATCAAAATAAACAATCTAAAATAGAAATTGAGCACTGTATAGTACCACAATGCAGATTTATTGGAATATTCAATGCCTTAATTGCATACAAAACAGTTTATTCTTTCATTATCCCAGTTAATTTGTACTGCGCTTACCCGGCCCGCTGTTAGAGTATTTTTTTCATCCAAAATTTGCCACCCTTTAGCTTTAAAAGAGATTTGGGCAGCTTTGAAGATATATAAATGGTGAGGATATAGTATTGATTAGCTTCAATTGTTTGTCATTACTTGTCATTAGACTGAATCGAAGGTGTCGGTAGCATATTAGGGACTTTTTAAGAGAGAGTCTTCTTGTTATTATACATTTATTAGGTAAAGAAATAAACATAAGGACAGAATAGACAATTAACGATGAATCACGATCCATTTGCCTGGGGGAGGCCATCAAATGAAACATATGGTCAATACAACCAAGCTATTGCGGAAGCTCCGAGTTTCCCAAAGATGAATACTCAAAATCCTATAGTAACTGGTACTTCGGTTATTTCAATGAAATATAACAACGGTACAATTATTGCAGCTGATAATTTAGGTGCTTATGGTTCACTATTACGTTTCACTGATGTAGAGAGATTATTTCCAATTGGTAAGAATACAATTGTTGGTATATCCGGTGATCTTTCTGATATGCAACACATTGAGCATCTATTAGACGAATTAGAAACTGAAAACAATTATGATAATTCATCAGCAGATAACGAAGAAGCTTTAAAACCAAGTTATGTTTTTGAATATTTAGCAGCAGTAATGTATTCACGTAGATCTAAAATGAATCCTTTATGGAATGCGATTATTGTTGCAGGTGTTGAAGACAATAAACCATTCTTAAGATACGTAAATTTATTAGGTGTAACATATTCATCACCAACTTTAGCTACTGGTTTTGGTGCTCATATGGCCAATCCACTACTAAGAAGATTAGTTGACAGTGAAGCTGATGTTGAAAAAATTGACTTAGAAACTGCTAAAAACGCAATTTTAGAATGTATGAAAGTATTGTATTACAGAGATGCTCGTTCTTCAAGAAAATTTTCATTAGCTATTATTGACAATGATCAAGGTTTAACTCTTGAAAAGAATTTGCAAGTTGAGAATATGACTTGGGATTTTGCAAAGGATATCAGAGGTTACGGTACTCAAAAAATATAAAGAGATTAAAAAATATAATAAATAAGAAATAATATAACACACACATTAACACATGATATTATTATATATAGTACACATTTAGAGTATATAATCATAACGAATATATCATCACTTTCAAGAAATGTGATTTGAGAAGATCAACCTTTCATTCTTATAACTCTTCTAATACATTGAGTTCATTAACTTAGTGTCAATATGGGAATTATATTATTATGGTCTCATAATTTTTCAAAATATTAAGTACAAGAACATTAACAATAACAACACAAAACAAGAGAAGTAAATAGCGTTTTGGTATATAAACGGTACATTGGGGTATGTGATAGATTGGGACTAGTTGTTTGTATTGAATAATCAGAGTGGTTGATCGAAGTAATGGATTATTTATGTCGACTACTTTTGCAGTTACTGTGTTAGGAGCATCCGGAGGCCCCACAGATGGTAATACACAATGTTTTATGGTTCAACTGACTGGTACAGATAATTTGAATTCCATTTGTATTGATGGAGGTAGTGGGTTGAGAACAATTACTGAAATGGTATCTCAATTGAACACTCGCCAAAATTTACTAAGAACAGTAAATAGTTTTTATGAAAATGAGCAAGAACCAATTGAAGCCTTTACAGATGGTAATGTTTCGATTAGAAAAGGGTTCTCCAAAGGTCTCGAAGAACTACTTTCTAAATATAACAATAAAAATGCAATTCAAAAATCCTTTAAAATACTGCGACACATAAGGGAGTATTATATTACTCACACTCATTTGGATCATATAGCAGGATTGATTGTTAACTCCCCTGCAGTATACGAAAATAATGAAGATAGCAACGAGAATGATAATGACAATTGCAAATGTGGGGTAGATGGAGAGGATACGAAGTATATATATGGTTTGGATTTCAGTATATCTGCCTTAAAGAAACATATTTTCAACGATTATATTTGGCCAGATTTAATAAATGAAAACAGAGGCAGAATTCAGCTGAAGACTATTCAGAACAAGGAACAGGTTAGATCAAAATATATATCTAATTTAACTATCAAAGCTTTTAAAGTCACACATGGAAAACCAGTCGTTAGTGGTAAAGAAGAATATGTAAGTAGTACAATATATACGTTGACTGACACAAATACAAGTAAGTCAATTATAGTTTGTGGAGATTTCTCTCATGATTCAAAACAATTATTAGAGGATAGTATTGGAAATGTTTTCAAACATTTAGATTTCATACATAAACCAAAACATTTTCTGGGAATATTCATTGAATGTTCTACGATATATGAAACTCATTATGGACATTTATCACCTCCTACATTGCTTAAAATATTAGAATACTTAAATACTGCATGGGGAGACAATGAAGGAAGTCTGAATGTGATCATTACACATGTCAAAATAACGAACAGTAGCAGAGATCCAAGGTTAAAAATCCTTGATAAATTAAGACAAGAAGCAAAATTGAAAAATTTGAATCATATACACTTCTCAGTAGGGATTCCGGGGTACACTTATAATTTGTAATAGTATTAATATCAACTACTAAACACAAGAATATAAAAGCATACTTAAATATTCAATATCTGAATATAAACAATATTTAGTATATATAATTTTCATAATTATTTTATCTCAATATACATATACATATACTCAAATGTATCATAAATGAGTTGTAAAGATATTTAGAATATATAAAATCACATTTATTTGAATAGTATTATAATTATAAAGCACCACCATTATTAATAGAATCCAATTCGACTTCTTCGATCGGCTTATATCTGAATCTCAATGGTAATTCAGAAATTGATGAAACTTCATTATCTTTCAAAGGCCTATTAGAAAATTGTGAATTTGAAGTTTTACCAGATTTATTATTCAGATTAACATACGGAACTATAACGAATGGTTTCAGTTTACTTAAATATTGTGCAACATCCAAACATTCTTTGGAATTTGGTAACAACCCATTAGTAGTGCATGGATGAGGTAAAATACTCTCTGGATGAGAATGTATAGGGTGTTTTGTCCCAACGAACTTGATCATTGGTGAATAACTTTTAGCTAATTTGATAAGGGTTTGATGCATAG
This sequence comes from Vanderwaltozyma verrucispora, assembly GCA_030565105.1. Classification (NCBI taxonomy): domain Eukaryota; kingdom Fungi; phylum Ascomycota; class Saccharomycetes; order Saccharomycetales; family Saccharomycetaceae; genus Vanderwaltozyma; species Vanderwaltozyma verrucispora. The sequence goes on from JAJMAX010000034.1 coordinate 17,224, forward strand.
TATCTTTGGCAATAGATATAGTAGTTCGATCAATAGGAGAAGAAACTTTCTGTAAAGTATTAGAAATATTAGATGAATTATTATTAACAGGTTTAGGAGCAAAGTTTGTTATAATCTTTAAAAGATTTTTCTTGAAGTTACGTAAAACAGACACTTTGAAACAGTTGTGTTTTTCTCTCTCTCTCTGTATCTCTCTTTCAGGCCCTCTTTTGACGTTCAATCTCTCAAACTTAAATCACAAGGAACTCTGGTAATGCAATATTCTGTCGTTGAAGAATATCGACACCCTGACAGAGCAACCAACCTTCTATCTATAAATAGTTCAGGAACAAATCCATTAATACAAGGGATAAGTTCTTATACCCTACTAATTCGATTGGCTTGGAGCCTGAAAAAAGAGTTGTTTGGCGTATGTGATGAGCTTTGAAATATTTTCAGTATAAAAGTTATTGGATATTGAACAATAAATGAAGTATACTTGTGTGTAGTGCCTTGTCAATGAATCAGAGGTGTTGCTGTAGTGTTTGGGAGCTAGTTAAGGTTACTTTTGAGTGTGTTTTCTGATCTAATGGAGTTGGAGGTAAGGAAATCTTATGTGCGAGAGAGCAATGGAGATGAAGTAGACAATAGACGTGTTTGGAGACATCCTACTTTATTGTCAAAGTATTTACAGCTACTGATGAACTGTGTCGTGATGGTGTGTGTATTTGGGAGCATTGCCTGGTTTATCAGTCTTGTCAGGATGGATGTGAATTATAAACTAGAGATGAAGAAATTGGCGAAATTGCAAGGTATTGAGGACTGTTTAAGGAATTATAATGAAAATGAATGCTCACCAGAACTACGTGTTCCTGCTTTAGAGATGATGTGTAATGAATGGACGACTTGTATAAATGAAGGGAAGATAGATGTTGGTTTGATTGAGCATTCTGCTAAATTATGGGCGCAGACAGTTGCAGAGATTATTAATGCGTTTTTAGAGTCAATAAGCATACGATCATTGACGTTTGTCTTCTTGATCATTGTTGTGCCAATCATTATGACGAGAAATATTATCAGATCTGCATAGGTCATGTTTCTGGTACTCACCAATTTGAAACCAAAATTATAAATTATATATAGCATTGCATTTAAAGGAAAGACAAAATATTGAAGTTACATATACTTGTATATTATTATATTACGTATTATTTAAATACATTTGAATACATCTGTCTTCTTCTTCTTCTTCTTCAGATCCAAATTTATTGTTTATCTCAATGATTTTCGCCATTCTTTAAATTCATTAGTCAAAACTGATTCACCGTTGATTAAATCATTATATTCTTCTTCATTTTCTTCAATCTCAGTTAACCTCAAATGGTTATTTTCAAAAACCAACTTATAAGCTTTGTGTGCTATTTGATCATCTCTTGGAATTAGATTTAGTAACCATTCTGTAAATGAGCCATACCATTTAACTGCGTCAATACAACTGGTACTCATTTGTGGATTGTTGCTTTTTAACAAGATAGGAATCTCATCTGTTGAAAATTCTTCAACACTTCTCAATATAAAATTTTCATCTCTAAAACCATATATAATTCTCGGAATACCAACTAAGAAACATTGAATCCAAGTTTTAAATATTTTTTGTTCAAACTTTCTAGCATCAGAAGGTGTTTTCACAGCAGTGGTCGATTTTAATTCTAAATAATGTTTCAAATTATCTTTACCATCTTCTTTAAAATCAAAAATACCATCAACTTCAGCACCAACAATTATTTTACAATTACCCACACCAGTTCTTACAACTGATATAAATTCATCACCATGACTTACAATTTTCTTGGATCTTTTCTCTAAAGTAGTTCTAGACACATATGATAGAGGTTTTGATAATGTCACTAAACTTTCAAATTTATAACCGCTATATTCTGGTTCTTTAATAGGTGTATCATCTCCTTCTTTCTTCTTCTTAGGTACTGATTTTATGAATAATTGCCCATCGAACAACACAATTCTTAAATTTATATCAATGTATTTTGGATTATCAAATGCAGATGCAATTAATTGCTTAATTATACCTCTAAATGTTATTATATCAGTTTTCACTTTCTTATTTTTGCTTTGTTCGAATTTCTGTATTGTGTTCAATAAACCACGTAAAGTACCTGGATCTTGAAATTGCTTGTAATAGTCTTTGAATTTCTTGATACCTCCACAAAGATCTAAGTTTTTTTCTAAATCCGCATCAGGAAAATAATAATAATTTATCTTTGAATCATCATTGACCAAGAACTCATCTTCTGGAGTTCTTGAATAATAAGCAATTTCTTTCGGTTGTTTCAACGAGGTAATAGAGCCCTTCTGTTTAACGAACAGATTTGCAGTAACAGCCATTATAACGCAAACAATTAACTTACTACAATGGTGAACTACCTAACAAAATATTTTGGCCCAGTTCCAATACAAATGACACTCTAGATGGTTTATAAACTACCTTTCATTCCTCTTCATCTCTTATTCTCTCTGCTTAAAACTTTTATCAGTGAAATATTGCTAGTATGTTGGTCACGTGACTGGTTGGTTCAACACTGAATTGTATGCTATAGTGGCCAAATAACAATGGGTAATGGTGCATTCAAACTGACTGGCAATATAAGAAGTGTCGAATTGGCTTATCTTGGCTTTTGCTTTAGTTTAGCTGGCCTTTTGTTGACATTTTTATAAATGATCTGAATTTTGAAATGAAAAGTTAATGTTTAGTTCTTGGTTGTGGAATTTTAGAGACAATATGTTATTGCAGAAATTTTTTATGGAATAAGAACGCAAATACAAGTTGTGTATCCCAAGGTCAACTGTCAGGTTGAATTGTACGTCTTATTCGAACTTGCCACCCTTGCTTTGGGGTTTATTACCTTACTTTTAGTATCAAACAAGAGCATTTGGTAATCTATTACCCGAAGCCTCATCGATTCTTCTCTAACCATATTAAAATGGAAAATTATTCCAATGGTCAACTCTTATGCTGGTTATTAAGATGCTAAACGAATAGCTGAGTCGAACGTGTCAGACTGAACCAATCACTAGGACATGAATGAATCTGAACTGGCTGATAAAGTATCGAAAGCTATTATTGATGAGTATTCAAAATTAAAGCCTTCAGCAAGGCCAACTGTGAGATCTAATGGAACCAAAGAATGGACGGTATTAGCTGGTGTGGTGGTCATCGACAAGGTCCAAGGGATAGTTAAGCCAGTCAGCGTTGCTACAGGAGTTAAATCCACTCCAGATTCTGAATTAGCACGAAGTAATGGTAGAGTGTTGCATGATGGACATGCTGAAATATTGGCATTAAGATCTTTCAATACAGTATTATTACATGAAATTATTAATTTAAAGGAAGGCAAAAAGTCTGACATTTTATTAGTAAATAAAAATGGCAATAACTACAAGTGGAATAGCAAGTGGGAAATAGCTTTATACATATCTAAATTACCGTGTGGTGAAGCAAGTATGAATGATTTAGAACTTTTAAAGGAAAAAGATGAAGATTCTAATTTTGAAATATGTGAAGATGATGCTCACCAATTTGTTGATCCTAAAATCAAAACAATAATAAGAGGTAGACTAAATTTCAATAAAAAAAATGTAGTACGAACGAAACCAGGCAGATATGATTCCAATATTACATTATCGAAGTCTTGTTCTGATAAAATATGCATAAAACAAGTACTATCTATCCTGAATTGCATTAATTGGACATTAATTGAAACTCCAATGTTTATAAAATACATCATTATTCCAAATTTATCTAAACAGAATAAAACAACTATGTTGAATAGTTTTAATGAAAGAATGAATAGCACCAATAACATGGAAGCAAGACCTGTAACTTTTCTTTCATGTTCAACTAACTTTGTTGATGATAAAACTGATGATATGATGCAACCAGCTCTGTTAAATACTATCAAATTGTTTATCACAGGAAATCCACCAACAGTTCAAACAATACTAAACGGTGTTAAAAATGGTTTTTACACTAACGGTAAAAAACCTTTAAGAAAGAACTGCGAATCTGCAATAAGTAGATATACACAATGGCAACTATTTAAAATAATACGACAAGATGATTTCCAATATAATTCTTATTTGGAATTCAAACAGTCAGTAACGGCAAGAAACATTGTGAAAGAAATGGTACGAGAGCGGCTATCCCCTGATGGCTGGATTAGCACACATGTTGATGACTGTACATGATATATTTAATATGGAGAGTATGTAGAATGCATGTAGATTATTTATAGTAGTAAACTGACACTATCCAGTCAATTTCAAGATAACTATTACGTATTGAACGTTCCACCATAATAAGTTTGATACGCGTAATGAATATTTTACCATATAAAAATCTTTCGTGATATGAAATTGTGAGATGTCATGTCTAAAGAAAGATGTCTTTGAAGGTTATTAAAAGTAGGAGAATAGGATAAATACCAGAGAATGAGTGTCATGGACCATTTTCACAGTCTTATCACTCAGGCACAGTCACCTGATAATAGCATTAGAGAGCATGCTGAGGCCGAATTATTGCAAACCTGCGATACTGATGCCACTACCGTTTTTAATTGTTTAGTGGAAGTAGCAAATAATGTCAACGAGTTAATGTCAGCAAGACAGTTTGCATTGTTATCTTTAAGAAAGTTAATCACGATGTATTGGAGTCCAGGTTTTGAATCATACAGGGCTATATCTACGATTGATGAAGGTACAAAAGAGTTTGTGAGAGGATCTTTATTGAACTTGTCTTTAAACCAATCACAGGATTCAAAGATAAAAAGTAGTTCTTCATATTGTATTGTTCAAATTTCTGCTGTGGATTTCCCAGATCAATGGCCCCAATTGCTCACTGTTATTTATGAAGCCATTTTAGAGAATCATTCTTTAGAAGCCATGTCTTTATTAAACGAATTATATGATGATGTAATGTCTGAAGAAATGTTTTTTGAAGGTGGTATTGGTGTTGAAACCATTAGGATAATTTTTGAAGTGTTATCTAATAATCAATCAAGTTTCGCAGCGAAAATTGCATCTTCAAAATTACTTCATTCTTGTCTATTGCAAATGTCAGTTTTAGATCACTCCATGAGTCAAAAAAGAAAGGACTTTGTAAAGGAATGTATTAGTCAGTCATTCCAAATCTGGGCTAACCTTATCCCAACTTTTGCTGTTAGTCAAGCACCGGAAATTATTGACTTTAAAGCTAAAATATACGAAGATTTAGCAATGATTAAATCTGATTTTTCCAAAAAATTGTTTCCAAAGAATGTAATAGAGTCTTTTAAAATATTAGCAATTGATGATTTACAAGCAGGTGCTATTTTATTTACTTCAATGATCCAAAATGATGTTGATGAAACACAGTTACAGTCCATTAATGAATTTATTGTTCATACCATTGACTTTCTTACAAATATATGTGCTTCTAACTTTTCAGTTGATCAGTTTACAACTATTGTAAAATCATTGGGTAATTTATGTTGTTTAGACAATTCTACTGAAGAAACTTGGTCTTCTGATTTTAATTCTTTTATTTCAAAGGAAATAGGGCTAGTAGCATCATACACTATTAGAGATCAAGCAGCCGACTTCCTAACTTCTCTAAGTGAACCAAATTATTCAGCAATATATTCTTTAATTTTACAAGAGTTAAATAACTCTTTAAATAACAGTAGTAATTGGAAATTGCAAGAATCTTTATTATATTTATTACAAAGTATTGTTCTAAATGAAACAGATATTGCAACCGAATTACATCAGCATTCAGGAAATATTATTAGTACTTTAGCAAATATTATTACTAACTCACATGCTAATATTTTCGTCATATCAAGATCTATGCTAGTGATTCCTAAAATCCTAGAAAAATTTATGGAATCATTAGAGTCGGTAAAGCAATTAACGACGCAATATTTGTTGCTTACGTTAGACTATGCTTTAAAGAGCTCAGAAGAATTAATTGTTGCATCTGCACTAATTGCATTCACATATTATGCGTACTTTGCGGATTTGTTGTCCGTTTTAGGACCTGATGAATGTACTAAAGTTCAAGAAAAGGTTTTGATAATAATCAAGGAAGTATCTAATGATGCTGAAGAAGACACAAATGGTCTTTTAGTTGAGGTAATCAATCATGTAATCGATAATAATCCGAAAGAAAATGGAAATGAGGCGATTAGAGAATCTGAATTTAATTTACTATTATCATTATCTTCTAAAGATCCATCTAACATTCAACTAGTTGTAGAATCACAAGAATGCTTAGAAAAGGTACTTGATGATATGGATATTAATACATATACACATTATGCTCAAATGGCATTGCCATCATTATTGAAGGTTGTAACAGGGCATCATCAAACATCTTACAAATACTCTCCTTTATTGTCCTTAACCTTGGAATTTATTACAGTTTTCATGAAAAAGAAACCTTTAGATAATAATTTACCTGATTATATTAATGCATCTGTATTTTCACCATTGAAAGATGTAATTCTTACCTCCAATGAAGATGAAACTTTACAATTGGCAACAGAAGCATTCAGTTTTTTAGTTTACAATTCAGAAACAGATTTGATGCTTCCAAATTTAGAATCAATTGTTTTAGTTTTGAGTAGATTATTGTCTATTGATATTTCTGACACAGCGGCTATGAATGTTGGTTCTTTAGTCGTTACAATTTTTACCAAGTTCTCACAACAAGTACAAGAATTAATTCCATCTATATTAGGTGCTACAACTAATAAATTCATTAATGCTAAAAATATTTCAACGACACAAAATTTAATTTCTGTATTTTGTTTTTTGGTTGTTTCTGAACCAGCACAAACTATTGATTTCCTAGTTAACCTTGAGCTTGAAAATAACCAACAAAATACTTTAGCACTAGTTCTAAACAAGTGGTTAGAATCTTTTGAAATAATCAGAGGCGAAAAACGTATTAAAGAAAATATCATTGCTTTAAGTAGAATTTTCTTTTTGTCAAATAGTAATATTGCTAATATATCAGTAAATGGTGATATTATTCCGTACAGTGGTGATACAATTATCACTAGATCCATGGCTAAATCAATGCCTGATAAATACAGACAGATCTCAGTGTATCAAAAAATTGTAAAATTATTCATTTCAGAATTAGCGTCACAGATGAAAGAAAGTAATCCAACATCTGCTATTAACAGTGCACTACAAAAGAATATTCCCGAATTAGATAATAATCAAGATGATGATGGTGATGATTGGGAAGACGTCGATGACGTTTTAGATTATGAAAAATTACAAGAATATGTAGATGACGATGACGATGATGAATACGGTGACATAGATAATGATTCAAATGATAATCAGGAAATTGATGCTCTTGGTGATGTACCGCAATCTATCTCTGAACTACTAATCGAATTTTTCAAAGAGGTCACATCAAAGAATGCAAACTCATTCCAAGACATATACAATTCCCTCTCAGAAGACGAAAAACGTGTTTTGACTGACATTCTTTTATAAAATATATACATTCAATAGTGAGGGAAATGATTGGCACTGTTTAAGTAGTTGAATAAATGTAATTTTAAGTATAAAAAGCATCAAATTTCTGTAAAAACACACCTTGTTCTGCTTATATTCATCAAATAGCACCGACATGACTAAATTTTAGTCTCCCGAAGAAACCTTTGGAGGAAATAGTGAAATTTATTCGAATAAAATAAGAATATCACAAGTAATGTTCAATTGAGTTGATGGTTGTTCTAAACCCAGGTCAATCAACAATCGAGAGTTGTTAGAAGTACTCAAAAACTTAAGGCAAGCTAAAATAATTAGTGGGAAGAAGATTATGTCAAGGTATCAGAATTTGTTACCAATAAGTGGATCTTGGAAGAAAGACATTACTAATTGGATTGATGAAGATATTCCCTCATTTGATTTTGGGGGGTTTGTTGTTGGTACTGATCTAAAGACAGCTACTTTATTTTGCAAACAAGATGGTATTTTAGCTGGTGTTCCATTTGCTCAAGAGGTTTTTAATCAGTGTGGACTTACTATCGAATGGTTTTTCCAAGAAGGAGAAGAGTTGAAACCTTCAGTCACAGAAACTAAAAGATTGGCAATTGCAAAGGTTAAAGGTCCTGTAAGAAATATTTTAGTATCAGAAAGATTGGCTTTGAATTTATTGAGTAGAAGTTCAGGTATTGCTACAAGCTCTCGAAAAATTATTGAAAAAGCACAGGAGATTGGTTATAATGGGATTATTGCAGGTACCAGAAAGACTACACCAGGTTTACGTAGAGTTGAAAAATATTCTATGTTAGTTGGTGGATGTGATACACATAGATATGATCTTTCTTCAATGGTTATGTTGAAAGATAATCATATTTGGGCAACAGGTTCCATTACCAAAGCCGTTAATGATGCAAGATCTGTATGTGGATTTGCAGTTAAAATTGAAGTAGAATGTCAATCTGAAGAAGAAGCTGATGAAGCTATTTCTGCAGGAGCTGATGTTATCATGCTTGATAATTTCAAAAGTGAAGACTTGAAAAAATGTGCTAATAATTTGAAACAAAAATGGAACGGTCAAAAAAGCTTCTTTTTGGAATGTAGTGGTGGGTTAAGTCTTTCAAATATTAATGAATATTTGTGTAATGACATTGACATATATAGTACCAGTTCCATTCATCAAGGCACTGGTGTTGTCGATTTTTCTTTAAAGATCGATCATTAACTTAGGAGGGTTATAATATCTATTTTCTGTTTAACTTTCCAGTGAGTAAACATGTTTTCATATCTTATTCATAATATACCTAAAATTACATATAATTTATATATATTGCTCAATCCGAAACCTAATAAATGTGAGAGTATTGAAATTGAATTATTTAGTTATACATAATGGCGTCTCATTGAGGTAATTCATGTTCAATGTACATTTTTTCTATTGTGCACTTTGGCACTTACTTGGCTTGTCACAACATGTAATTTTTCAGGATTATTACTTTGCCATTCATACAGTTTATCCGATTGACCAGAAATGTCCCAATATATCCCTCGTAGAGTAGTATATATACCATGTCTGCCTTCCCAAACTGGATACAAACATACACAGAAGCAACTGATAAAAATCCAAATTATCATTACCACAATCCAACCAGTAAAAAACTTTTTGCTAAAGATATATCCACTACCATACATTGGCATTGGCCAGATAACTAAAAATGCAAGTGCAAAAAATACGCATAAAACATACGCAATTTTCAATGCTTTTGCTAATTCTCTTTCTTCTTTAGCTAGTTTTTCATCAATAGCAGTTGATGGATAGTCTTGTGCAATACTCATAATAGATTTAACGGTATTTAATATTTCTGCATCTACTGTCTGGATCTGTACCTTCTCTTTATCGAGAGTGGATTTAGTTGAATTAATTGTATCAATGTCAACTATCACTTCTTCAATCATATTCAATGGCTTTAAATTTTCTGCTTCTTCAATTTCTTTTGTTTCATCAACTCTAGAAATTGACTTTAATATTTCCCAATCAAAATTTTGTGGTTTAAATGCGTAAGTAAAAACTGGAATAAAAATCATTGGGGAAAGTAATGCGATGACATTTCCAGTTAACATTGGATAATCTTCAAAAGTGCTTGACATGCTTAACGATTTGAATAGGGACTTTGTACAAACTAACCAAGACATAATGGCTAGTGCTGTTCCCAGAATTGGTGATGCAACTACAGCAACTAAATTTTGTTCCTTCCAACACAAAGTAAGGACGACAGGGAGAACGGCACTAGATATTATAATACCCATAAGCTCATACAAATACCCAATACTAATACCTGCATAGCATAATCCTGCAGAAAATGCACTCATAGTCAAACCAAAAACTACACAAGCAATATGAGAAGAATAAATTAATTCTTTACCAGTGGAATTTGGCTTGAAATACATTTTATATATGTCATATGTGAATACAGATGATACGGCAATAAGTTCAGCCGACATTGCAGATGTTGCTGCCATAAATATCATTAATAAAGTTGCTATGGCACCACTTTTGCCCATTACTGTAACAGCAGCAGCTGGAAGCACCAAACCTTCGCTAACCTGTTGAGCATTTAATGGATCAGGGTATGTGGGAAAGTTTGGTAGGGTTTCAACTGCTAAACATGCAAAACCCATCGTTACAGATAGTAGACTTGGGATAGCAAACCATGCTAAACCGCCCATAACATATCCAGGTAAAGCGGCAGCAGGGGAAGCTGAGATGGCTTTATTCCAATAACCATTATCTAAAAAGACAGTACCAAAGTTCCCAACTAAGTTTATTACTAAAAATATACCAGCAGATCTTGACTTCATTGTCATATATTCACCTCCAGCATTGTTTGCAACAGGATGTCTTTTAGCAGCCTCACGTACAAGATCGTATACTTTACCAGGAGAGCCTAAAGTATCACTATTAGCAAATACTTTAAAGGCAAAATACATTGCAATACCTATAATAACACAGGTATGAACAAAGTCAGTTAAAAACGTTGCCTTAATACCGCCAAATAATGTGTAGACAATTACACCTAAAGGAAGTAGGAAACATGCGGCATACATATTCATTCCTGTCATCTGACTAAATACTTCTGCACCTGAAGTTAATAGCATTGCAGTAACTAATATATTTGTGGCTAATGCATAGAAAATATAACAGCAATGAGCAATTTTACCATATCTACTCATCATAATTTCCAGGTAGGTATGAGCATTTGGAGCACGTTGTTTTGTCTTAATTGCTAAAATAGCAAAGGCTACAATTTGAAAGCAAGCACCAGCAGCATAGGAATAACCACCTAGCATACCAGATAATTGTTTAGAAGACGACGTTAATAAAGTTGAACACCAAATCCAACTTGATACGACAGCTGCTGCCACTAAACCAGTCTTCACTGTCCTTCCTGCTGTACTAAATTCTTCAGCAGTAATGATTTCTTTTTGATATCTTCTTAACATATATGTAGTTAAAACCATACCTACTGCAAATACTGCACCAAGACCTAAAATAATTGCATAACCTGCACCTTGTGGTAGAGGAGGCCTGAATTCACCCATATTTCTTTAATATTTAGTTCTTTGTATATAATTACGTTTGTATTTTGTTGTAATTAGTCTTATTTGCTATTTCACAGATAAATACGTAATTATTAGATTCAAACTCATCTCAAATTTGAAACTTCCAGGCTTCCAAAGAGCTTGCTCTTTATATCTGAATCTAGTATTCAAATTTTGAGTCTTACAGTTCATTCATTACTGATTACAGATAAGCTTTTAAATTTGAAAAAGGTTATTATTTTTGCAAAGAGGACTACTTCACCAAGAGGCTAGTATAGTAGCTTGATTGCATTCCTGACACTTTAACTTATCAACAAATCATAGATCCGGTTTCCATTAATACTCCATACCCTTTTTTCTGATCTAGAAGGATGTCAACTTGTGAGAAATCCAAAACATCTATTTTATTCATTATCAGGATAGGCATTCAATTGAGATCGCAGTCTCCCCAAGTTCGAGCAGCATTATTAAACCTTAATATGAATCAAGCAAAACTGTTTCAATTGCTTCTTATCGAACTGTTAATAACGAAAGGTTTCCTACATGCTTTTCTGGGCCCCGAAATACGTATTTCCATTGGCATATTGGCAATTTTTTTTCACTACACAATTGATAGCAACAAAGATAAGGAACAGTCAGCTCTAAGAGATGGATATACAACATCTAACGCTGATGTTTACCAATACTCGACAATAGGCTTCGTTCTTGTTTATTTGCAATTTCCAACTGGAGTCATAATAGATAAATTGATTAGAATACTACGGTTTTTGTTCCATGGGAATGTGTGTGTGTGTTATTTCATATTATGATATGCAATAATGATGGAATGCAGTTGAAGTGCAGAAGACTGTATATTAGTATGCGAGTCGGTGATTCAACTTATTTATCAACAATCTTCTGAACTCTTCTTTCTAACACAAGCAGATAACTCAGATTAAAACGCAACTTTACCAATTATTGTCACTAAAGCAGTCATAGTATCGCAAATTTGCAAACTTGATTCAAGAACAGAAACGATTACAGTGAAGGGCTCAGTCAGATAACACAACATTGCACATGAGATAGTTTCGTTGGTACTTATGTGGTCTTGTAACTAGATAACCCCCGTATATATATATTGTTATCACACACATCAAGCAATATGAACCTAAATCACAAGCCCCATACTGAGAGAGCTAATTGTAATTACTGGGACTGTTTTCCATCCTTACATCTGGACGGAATGCTAGACCTGTACATCGCACTTCCAGGTTTCTAAATAACTCTTTTTTCGTTTTTTTTCGTTTTTTTCGAAAGAAATTCGGAAAATATTTTGCGTCTCAGGCAGAAAACTTAAGCTGAAAACTGAAAAATTTCATAATTCAGTGGAATAAACCAAAGTAAAGAGAAGAGATGGGTTAGTATTTAAAGAGAGTATTCTGTTTTCTGTTGATTTAATAGTATTTTCTTTGATTTCTTGCTTTAACTCACCAATTCACATAAAAAGGTATATTAACAATGTCTGACTTCCAAAAGGAAAAAGTTGAAGAACAAGAACAACCACAAATCATCAAGATTAGAATTACTTTAACTTCTACCAAAGTTAAGCAATTAGAAAATGTTGCTAACAACATTATCAGAAACGCTGAACAACACAGATTAGTCAAGAAGGGTCCAGTTAGATTACCAACCAAGGTCTTAAAGATCTCTACCAGAAAGACTCCAAATGGTGAAGGTTCCAAGACTTGGGAAACTTACGAAATGAGAATCCACAAGAGATACATCGATTTACAAGCCCCAGTCCAAATCGTTAGAAAGATCACTCAAATCACCATTGAACCAGGTGTCGATGTCGAAGTTGTTGTTTCCAACTCCGCTTAAATATAATCAAATTTAAAAAATTTGTTCATATATATTTAATCATTTTTCTACATCTACCCTTCTTTTCTGAAATATTCACATTTTTTACAAAATGTATATAACTACTTTTTTATTCTATACTCTTAATTGAGCATGAAATATCAATATTTTCGACCCACTCTAGGTCTCACAGTTTTAATATACCTCTGTCTTACTATCAGTGGTTAAATATAAATTATTGTTTAACAATATCTACCGTTGAAAGTATTATTTCGTATAGATTAAAATATATATGTAATTAAATAGAATTTGTATTTAATTGAAATTTATTATGGAAGACAACTCAATCCTTCTTTTTTTTCTGATTCTTATTTATTAAAGTACTAGCGACTTCGTTGAGCATAATACAGTCTTATCAATGACTAGTGATATTTACAAAAAAGGCAAATCAATTTTAGTTGACCTCCTTTTGAGTACATCTGCAAGCAGCTCATCTTCCAACAACGTATTTGTTTCGCAGATTGCAATTGATCGTTAGCTCTTGAACAATCAACGAAATTGTCTTCTAAACAACTTCGTTGCCAATACTAACTTCTGCAACCTTATTTATACATTCATTACAGTTGAAGTATTTCAATATAATAAATTTGAAGAACTGCATCCAATTCAGCATGGATTGAATATTGAGCATTATTCTCTCTTGTCTTAACACTAAATCACCTGGCGCATTAATCATTCTTTCTTTGCAAAACAAAAAGGTTCAACTTCCAAAGACACAGTATAAGAGACAATACGTTCACACATCATATATAAGAACTGGATTATCCAGCTTCAGTTACTGAAGAAGGTTTAGCATCTTATATTGAATAAGCCATTTATTTATTTACTGACACTGGCAGAACACCCACATCACGTGGTATATGCTTTCCCCATAATGCCCAGCGAAAGAAATTTCAAAGCATTTGAATAATAAAAGAGTGAACAATTCTAATACGTAATGTATGTGTATGGTTTTTAAAAGGATGTGTTGTCTTGTGATTCAATGAAGGAATAGGGACAAATCGGCTACAATAAATTGAACACTAATCCACGATGTCTTCTTCTACCAGGGAGATTAAGGCGTGCCTATTCGATATGGATGGTCTTCTAATCAACACGGAAGATATCTACACTATCACTACAAACAAAGTTTTAACATCGTTTGGTAAAGGCCCAATGAAATGGGATCTAAAGATGAAATTACAAGGTCTACCAGGCCCCGAAGCTGCTCAAAGTGTCATCGATCATTTCGATTTGCCTCTAGGTATCGAAGAATATATGCAAAAATGTGTCGGTTTTCAAGATGATTTATGGCCTACTTGCTCATTCTTGCCAGGTGCATTAGAATTAATCAAGTATTTGAAATCAAAAAGTATTCCAATCGCTTTATGTACATCATCTAATAAGACAAAATTAATTGGTAAAACATCACATTTACAGGAAGGTTTTGCATTGTTCGATGCAATCGTTACTGGTGATGATCCAAGAATTCCAAAGGGAAGAGGTAAACCACATCCAAATATTTGGCAAACTGGTTTGAAAGACTTAAATGAAAAATTTGGTCTTGAGTTAACTCCTAGTGATTGTATGGTATTTGAAGATGGTATCATTGGTGTCACTTCTGGAAGAGCATTTGGTGCTCATGTCATTTGGGTTCCTCATCCAGAAGCAAGAGAACTAATTGAAGATACAGATAGTGTTATCGGAAATCAAGGTGAATTAATACATTCATTAACAGCATTGGAATTCACAAAATACGGCTTGTAAACTTGAATATTATTTATTTATTGAGCAGACTTAATGACCAATTTTTTACGTCAATCTATGTAAATGAAGATATATAATTATATAATTATTTATAGTCGATTTATTTCTTATAATTATACACATATGGAATTATTAGATTTTTACAGTTTTTAAAAAGTAAAACGTTATATGATGATGATGTATAATTAGTAACTTTAATTACAATTTAATAACTAATAATGGATAGAGTACTTCTGGAAGCTCGATTTTATTAAGAGAACAATTGAAATAAATACCTATTAAAGTGGGTAGTTCTTAAATAGATATGATATACTTTCACCATTATGTAAACGACGAATACTTTCAGCTAAAACACCACTAATATCAATGACATCTAATTTTGGACATAATTTCATTTTCTCTTCAAATGGAACAGTATTTGTACAAACAATCTTATCTAATTTAGAATTGTTAATATTGTTAATGGCATTACCGGATAAAATACCGTGTGTGACAATAGCAATGACAGATTTGGCTCTGTTTTCTAATAATATTTCAGCAGCTTTAGCTAAAGTACCACAAGTATCAGCCATATCATCAACAATGATACAAATTTTATCAGTGACGTCACCGACTAAAACCATACGGGAAACTTCATTGGCACGAGCTCTTTCTTTGTGAATTAATGCAAAATTTAAATCTAGACGATCAGCTAATGTAGCAGCACGTTTAGCACCACCAGCATCAGGAGAAATAATGATAGATTCTCTCCAGCTAACATTTTCTTTAATATATTTAACAACACTTGGTTCAGCATATAAATTATCTACCGGCACATCAAAGAAACCTTGAATTTGAGAAGCATGTAATTCCATTGTGATAACATGATCACAACCAGCAGTTGTTAACATATCAGCCATTAATTTGGCGGTAATTGGAGCACGAGATTTATCCTTTCTATCTTGTCTAGCATATGGGAAATTTGGAATAACCGCAGTAATTCTTCTAGCAGAAGCAGTCTTAGAAGCATTAATCATAATCAATAATTCTAAGACACGATCGTTAACATCACCAGCACCAATTTGTGTAATAATGAAAATATCTTGATCTCTGACTGATTCACTGATAGAGAATGTGACTTCACCAGTTGAATCCCTCTTTAATTTACTGTCAGTCAATTTCATACCTAACCTTTTAGAGACTAATTCAGCTAGACCTCTGTGGACATCAGGGGCTAATAATTTAATAGAATTGTTTGGCATCTTATTATTAGTACTTGCACTATGAGTATTGGTATTTTAAATAATAATCGCTATATTATGTATTCTTATTATTTCTATTCCTTCTAACAATTTAGATCACCTATTAAAATAGAACTAGAAAGTTGGGAAAAGGTACGAACAAATATTTGGTTTCCAGAAAGTTGGAGGAAGTTAACAACTTGTCTAATAAAAAAAAAAGTCTGGTTAAGTAACTATTGACCTGTGAGATAATTCTATTTATGCTATCCTACAGCATCAATCGTACACTAACCTCAAGTATTGTAATACCTGCTTTAAATAGGTCATCACCATTAATATATTGTTCAAAAGAAAATTTTTCAAAATTTTTTTTCAAAATTTTCCAAAAAAAATGTCTTAAAAATATTTTAATTCCGTCGGATTTAAATTTAGATTTGTATAACTTAGGACAAATTGGTGTTGTCTATTGACATATGTGGTTTTAGAGACCAATAGAGATGTTCTAGTCAACAATTCTGCGCTGCTGTTGTGTTAGTTTTGGTGTCCAAGAGTATTAAAGCTTAACTTACCGAAGATAGTTGATGTTGTGATGAGGTGTCATCGCCAACAGGAGATTTATTGTCGTTCAAGATCGAGAGCAGCTAGATGCATGCTGAGATCTTGGGCTATTCATCGCAATTCACAGACACAATATATGGGAGTTGTGTTTGTCTTGATATATGCGTTGCAATGGTGTTTCATATCTTTGTTTCCTGTTTGAAATTCCTAACATACGTTTCGTTGTGTATGCCCTATAGGTTTCCTATAGTCTTACTATGCGGTACCGCAATTTCGCAATTCGGGTTCCTTTTCCAAAGCATTGAAATGTTACAAACTGAAATTTAAAGAGTTAAGATGAGATGAGATGAGCTATGAAGGAAGACGTTTTTAAAGTGTCGTTGTGGAGTCAAGAGAGTAGCTTTGGATAAAATAAGGATTACTGGCTTGTATAGAAGAGTATTATCTGGGATGGAAAAAGAATCGAGTGCATTTGCTGAAATAAGGCCATATTGTATTGAGCTATCTCGGATTGCATTCCAGGATAGAAACGTATTTGACCCAAACTCTCAATCTTTATTAAAGGCATTGAAGAACTTAGAAGGAAAATTAGCATCATTTGAATACGAATCCTTATCACAAAAGTTTGCAGATTATGTTTTTGTTCCGATTGGAAGTTTATTGAAGCAAGTATCAATAGGTGACTCCCAAACAGAATATGTATTATTAATTATTTCACATCTTTTGAAATTATGTTGGTGTTTGGATGGTACTTTTGACAAGGAATTGGCAAAACAATTATTCCCTATTTTAACATTTATGATTAGTCAGGATAAAGACAATAAAAATCTGGTTGAAAAATCAAATCATTTTAAATCAGTGAGCTCTAAAGTGTTACTACAATTTTTTCAATGTTTAAGTAATCAGTTTTATTATAGAACATTTTTTAGTGGAAAAAATCAAAATATGCTTCCCAGTCTTGGTCATTGTATTACCATACTGTTAGATATTTTGTTACAAACATCAACCGAAGTAAATGCTCAATTATCTTCTCTTCAAGCATTGAAAATATTATATAAGGATGTAATAAATAATGGGGAAATACTTTCATTTATTTTACCAGGAAATGTTTCAAGCTTTACAAAACTTTTGGTTTCACCAGGCTTGAATATTAATTCCAAAGTTGTAGTATCTACATTAGATATATTGCGTATTCTTCTGCGACTAGTGTATGATGATGCCGATTTGGATGTTAAGGAAGTTCAGGTAAATAATTTGAATTCGATTAAAAATCTTTTAGATGAGAACTTAGAGATTGAATCAGAAAAATCGAATATAGTAATTAATATTGATGAATTACATAAGGGACAGCGTCATAGAACTCAATCTTGGCTGTTAGCAACTTCTTCTCAAATTAAAAGAGCATTTGATAGTTTTGTACCAAAACTATTAAAGAGAAATAATGTCGATATAAATAATGAACTTACTTTGTTAGCAACTGAGTTATTGAATTATTCTAATATATCTTTATCAAATTGTTCCTCGATTTTTCTGTCAATATTAACACACATTCAATCAGAAAATATTTTAACTTTAACGACACACACAGAGCCGTTAAAAGAATTAACTCAAAATCAAATACTAAAAATAAACGAAATTTTAAAGTTTGAAAGTATATCAGAATTAAATTCACTGGCCTTTTCATTAGAGACACTTCATAAATTTAATGATAATTATACGCTAATTAACAATGCCATTTTTTCCCTAGTGGATTCTCTTGAGACAGATTCTGAACAACTAGTTCTAAATAATAGTAAAAATAAAGTTATTGAACAAAGCAGCAATGTCATACTGAATGATATATTTGAGAGTCAAGATCGAGGAGAATTGTTATTACCTAATGTCTCTAAAGATGTTGAGTCAGGTATTAAGTTTTTTCTATTCAGAATGGGAACTTTATTAAAACAAAGTTCCAGGTTGGATGAAACAATAGAAGATCTACTTTCTGAAAAAATAAATACAAGTCCTTTAAGAAGAATATTGGTTTTATGGGTAAGCTCAAAATTAATATCTGAAACTGAGAATAAGTTAGCTGTCCAGCAATTGGAAGATGATTCATTCTTAGATTTGGATATAGCTGATGAAAATAATATTCCTGAATCATGCTACACTATTTTAGAATATGGAAATACCTTTGCAAGTGATATTTTGATGAATTTAGAATCAAATAGCATGACGAAGCATAGTGAATTGTCAATGTATGTAATCTTGAATTCAATAACTACAGTCAGTGATTGTATGAAAACTGAATTTGAATCAGAATTAATAGATTATCTATATACCGTCATTGAATCATTAGCTTCAATATCACCAATGGTGAGAAGCCAAGCTCAAATTTGTGCTCTATCTATTGCAAATAATATTTATTCCGGTTCGATGCAAAACATGTTATTGCAAAATGTTGATTATTTAGTGGAATCTATTTCTGCAAGACTAAATTCAGGACTCACTCAAAGGGTGAGTACTGTATTGATGGTCATATGTAAGGTAGCGGGATATGAAATAATTGAAAATTTTAGAGATGTCATTGAGACAATTTTCAAGCTTTTAGATTATTACCATGGTTATGAAGATTTATGTTTGCAATTTTTCCAATTATTTGAAATTATTATTATGGAAATGAAAAAGAAATATCTTACTGGATCAGTTGAATTAAAAACATTGAGTAATGCACATATAATTGAAAATGGCTTTGCACCATGGGGTTTGACTAACATGGAACAATTATTATCAGTTCTTGATAAAAATGTATCAGAACTAGATATGGACGATATTCCTGTTGGTGTTAATGAACCAAAGTCATTCCAAGAATATTTTGAAAGTAAAATAAAGGAAGTTGATAGTGATGACGAAAATGAAGAAGGATTTGAGAATGAAATTGAAGAAGAAGTAGAAAATCATATGGGAAGTAAAAAGGAAGAAGAGGAACAATGGGTTTCTCCTATTCCTAAAACATCTTACAGAATCCTATTGAAAATAATTGGGTATTGTGATCGTTTATTAACTCATCCATCAAAACAACTGAAAGTTCAAATATTGAAAATTGTAAATCTAATTATACCAATGTTAGCCACCCAATACGACTCATTACTCCCACAAGTAGCACAAATATGGGATAGTATTGCAGAACATTGTATGGATTCAGATTTCTCAATTGTTAAACCGGCATGCGATTGTATTAAGATAATGATAAAGTATTCTAAAGACTTTATTACAAAAAGATTTTTAGATTTGTGGGAAAAGATTAAAAGTGACTCAATTATTGTACAGCGTATTTACACAGAAAGCAATAATACAAATAGGCCAGACACGACTGAAATGCTATTACACCAAAAATTTCCTCCAATAACCAAAGAGGCACTTATTTCGTTATCAAATATGCTGTTAGAAGGTATTAATGTAAGTGGTATGTTTCTAGCGGAGTACACCTTGAAAGAAATGATATATTGTTGCATACAAGTAATTCCGACAAATGCAATAGCAAACAAGTCGATGTTGCTAGGAGATACAGTCTGGGAAATAATGCACACCTGAAAGAAAAATAGACCACATAAATGTGATTTATTGATCCCATGGCTTATCCGCTGGCTAGGAAATATTGCAGGTGTATTATTTGACTCATATATATTTGGTTTCTTAGCTGGTATATGTAAACAAGAATTGTGAAGAGAAACAATCAAAACAATTGCTAAACAAAAAGAAATTCATATTCAAGATGTTTTGGAAAGTAGGGAGTGGCATAATGATTCATCTTTCCAATACTCGAATACAAATGGGACGCATAAATAATCATATATACTTTTATAAACTAATACATTTATATCAAAATGGTACACACATTTTCAGTTAAGTATGGTTGGTGATCGAAAGAAAGCATCTCATCGGAGATTTTGAACATGAAAAAAGTTTACATAAAAGAAATAAGCAGCAAATGGGAGCCAATGAGGGACAAAAAGAGATAGTTATTAGTTGTTGAGTTCAGTGCCAAACGGGGATATTCATTCATTGGGGTCACAGTTATCAAAATGTCAGACAACCCAATCTTCAGAAGAGTAAAACTGCAAAATAAAGAGTTCAAAGTACCGACATTCACTGTTACAAATACTTCTTCGATCAGGAACAATAATACAAAGAAAAAGACATTAAATGATAATGGCACCAATAACAATCATAATCTGGTGATACATAATGATACTCCAGTACAAGCTGGATGCAGTACAATAGGAAAAGGTGGATACAGGAATAAAGTAGCGTTAAAAGAGGGACACAGTGCACTGGATTGGCATGAATTGATGGATCAAAAGGGTAAAAAAGGTCAATTGATAACAGGAATAAGTATTCATATAGACGATGAAAACGATGACTTGTATTCAATTAATCATCCACATAGTCTAATGCAGTTGAGAAATGGTGTGCCTACATATATGATAATGCCAATTCTGAGAATAAATAAAAAAATGGTGTCAAGACATAATACAAAAGAAGACTGTTGGTGTATAATTAAAGGTAAAGTGTATTGTATTACAAATTACTTTGATTTCCATCCAGGTGGTGATAAAATATTAGAAAAACAGTGCAATGGTATTGATGCAACAGCTGCATTTGATAAGTATCATAGATGGGTTAGTGTACATAAATTATTACAAACATGTTTAGTTGGTGAAATTATTGATTAAATTAAAATGAATATGTAATATAAATATTGCATTTGCATATATACATTAATATATACAAGAATATTAGTTGAAATAAATTAATATGAAATTATTTATACAAAATTGAACAAATTATATGTAAAGTACAAAAAAATAGTAAGTAAATATATATGGATAAAAAAATAGTAAAAACGTTAAGTTAAATAATACAATTCACAAAGTGGATGGTTATTAAGGGAAGTTGTTGTGTTTTTGTTTTTTTGTTTTTGTTTTTATTGGAAAAAATAATAATTAATACAATCATAAGAATAAATATATTTTGATTTCTCTTTATTTTTGAAATTATGAATATTTTTGGTAATAATATAACAGATTTTATTTTATGTTTTTTTTTGTTTTTTTTAATAATGATAATATTTTTTTTTTTTTTCTTTAATCCTCAAAATCTTTCTTAGTGTTTAGAAATGAAACAAACATTCTAATGCATTTTTTTTTTTTTATAAAAAGAAAAATAACAAAAGTTGAATGCTATTTTAACAATTCAAAAAGCAACATTTATGGTTGTTGTTGAATTTGATTTTGTTGTTGAATTTGTTGTTGAACTTGTTGTTGAACTTGACTTAAATCAGGCATTTGTTCTTGAATTTTCTTTTGTTTCTTTGGTTTTTTAACTTTAATTTTAATTTCTATATCATCAGCTTCTTCAGGATAACAACTTTCCCATTCTTTTAATCTAATTCTATAATTTTCAGTATATTCAGCTTTTTTAGCAGAATCTAATAAACGCCATTTTTCACCAATAACTTTTGTAATTTCAATTAATGATTTATCAGGATTTTCTTTTACAATTAATGGACGAATATCTTGAGTAAATTGAATAAATGGACCAGAAGGTCTTTTTGGTGGTAAAGTTTTTTCATATTCATCTCTTAAAACTCTATATTTTTCCCAATTTGATCTAAATTCGTCATAAAATGGTTTTTTTTGTTCATCAGTTAATTCTTTCCATTTAATTGAAGCTAATTTTGATAATTCAGGTACTTTTGCATGTGGATGTTCTTGTAATAAATCATTTCTAATTGACATTGAAAATAAGAAATAAGCAGAAGAAGGTCTTTTTGGACCTTGTTTTTTCAATAATTTTCTTTTTTCAATTCTTGTTTGAGTTGACGATAATTTTTTAACTGGTGGTTGATTATTATTTTTTGAATTATTTTTTGAATTACCATGTGGGTGTTGTTGTTGTTGTTGATGACGTTGTTGTTGAACTTGATGTTGAGCTTGATGTTGAGCTTGTAACTGTAACTGTTGTTGTTGTTGTAATTGTTGATATTGTAATTGTTGTTGAGCTTGATGTTGTAATAATTGTTGTTGATGCATTGGATCCATCATCATATTATTAGTTGAATTATTTTGAAAATATTTTTGTACAGGTGGTGAAACAAAAGAATTATTTGTATTATTTGGATTTATATTAACATTTGAAGAAGTTTGATGAACTTGATTTGATGGTGAATTACTTGAATTTGTTGGACCTTGTTTTTGAGCCAAATGATTTAAAAATGAATTATACATCAATTCAGATAATTGTTGTTGATTAATTTGTTGATTATTTTGATTATTTTGTAAATAATTAAAATCTTGATTAACATTTGGATTATTACTTGTTGAAGTATTAGTATTATTATTATTACTTGTTGTTGTTGTTGCTGTTGTTGTTGATGGTGAAGATTGATTTAAAGTAGGTTGTGGTGGATAGTTATTACCACCATTATTTTGAGCAGATTGTTGTTGAAATTGATGAAATTGTGGTACTTGACCTGGTTGTTGTTGTTGTTGATTATAATAAGAATTTTGAATCATTGGTTGTTGATACTGTTGAGATAATGAAGATGGGTATGCTTGAGTTGAATAACCACCAACAGCAGTTGAATTGTTATTATTGGTAGCAGCAGTTGATCCTGTTGTATTTGTACCTTGTTGAGTAGATAATTGTGGAATTTCTCTAAATTGATTTGAATCCATATCTGATTGATATCTTAGATGAGAATCCTGAGAATCTTGAGGCATAGACATTTAAAAGTAAAATGTTAAAAGTACTTGTACTTGTAGTTGTAATTGTTATTGTACTTGTAGTTATAGTTTGTTTATCTTATTTTATCTTTTCTTGTTTGTTTATTTTGTTTATTTGTTTATTTTTCCCAGAGAAACAACGAAAAAACAATTGACAAAAGAAAAAGATGCGAAAAAAAAACCCTAGACGTGTACCTTCTGACGACAAACCTAGCAAAGTGACCTAAAACGTGACAGACCCTAATCTAAAGTGCAAAAAAGAAGCAACCAGCGAGAATCGAATAGCGGACAAAAACGAGGAGAGAAAAAACTAAAAAAAAGTTTTTAGTAAATTTTTTTGGGTGGCAAATTCTTTCTTGTGAGGAAGAAGAAGAAGAAGCAGATGGATGGACAAAAACGCAGTGATAACAGTGATAACTGGTATAAAAAGTGCAATACCTGAGTTTGTTAAGTTGCAACGAATATAAGTAAAAACAGACAGACACTTGTTCAACTGTATTTAGTATTTAGTATAACAAAATAGTACCGTATATAGTTCAGTCCCAATAAACTGTGCTGTTATTGTTCTTATTGTTGCAAATATAAGTAATGAATTAGCATAAAAGTGGTAAAGAAAAGTAGTGAAAGTAGCGAAAGTAGTGGAAAGTGTTAAGTAAAAGACTAAGTTTGTTTGGAGATGATCAGAGGATGAGACAAGACAGAGACGAGACGAGACAGTCCTATCTCTCTGTCTTGTCTCTGTCTTGTCTGTCTGTTTCGAAGGGAGGTGGCGGTGGCGAGTGGCGAGTGGCGAGGGGGGAGGAGATCGCTGTGCTGTGTGATTTGCACAGCACAGAAGACAGACTTGGTGTGTTTGTGGTTCGGTCGGTTCTCGTAGCGCTGGTGCGCACAGTCTTGTTCTGTCTTGCACACAAGTGTGTGGGTGTGTGGGTGTGTGGGTGCGTATCCGTATGGGTGTCCATATGCTTGCGTGTCCTCTGTTCGATTCCCGCATGGCGCACACGTCGCTACCCTCCCCTTGACAGCGAAACGAGTTTCGGACACTGTTGTTGGTACCGGGGTCCCGGTTCACCTTTTGCTGGCAGTGTCCGTCCTAACACTTCCCGTTCATGAAAGAAAGGTGGAAAGTTTGTTCGCTGGTCTCAGATTGCGTTGCGTTGCGTTGAATCTTGCTATAAATGTTATGGGCATGTATATCAGATCTTATACTTTTTGTACTTACTATTGATCCTATTCACATATTGGAATACTTATATAACTATACACATACACATATAAATACATATACATACATATACATACAAATACACAAGCAACTACGTTTTGACAATGGCTTTGAGTATTAAACAATTTATTAACTTTGCTGGTATGGTAAAAGATTTGAAAAGTTTTAATTTCAGCGTTTACGGTCAATATTTTGGATACATTAATATTATACTCTGTTTCGCACTAGGTATTGCAAATCTATTTCATGTCAATGCTGTCATTGCATTCGGTATTATAAGTATAATACAATCATTCATAATATTGTTCGTTGAAGTTCCTTTCCTACTAAAAATATGTCCTTTAAGCGATAATTTTATATCGTTTATTAAAAATTTTGAAACAAATGGCTGGAGATGTCTTTTCTTTATCATAATGGCTATCATTCAATGGTGTTCATTGATTTTAAAAGTAACTAGTTTGATCGTCGTAGCAATTTGTTTAACTGTCTCATCAGTTTTTTATTTGATCGCATTCTTTAAAAAACAAGAATTTCAACATGGTTCAAATGTTATTAAGAATCCAACTGATGAAGACTTCCCACATGAAGCTGTCGTTAGAGAAATGTTATAGTTATTTTTTATTTTATATATATATATATATATATATATATATATGAATTACCCCTTTAGATTATAAAAACTCACTTACTTTTCGTTATCTCTGCTGTCGTTGTTGTTGTTGTTGCTCAATTAACAAATTTAATACCCTTTTAACATCTTCTTTTCGTAATCTACCTGTAACAACCATTGTTTTGATATTCTCGTTATCATTTTGTAAATACTTCTTCTTATGTGAGGACTCTTCACTATTATTGATTTTTTTCAATTCAATTAATACATCATCAGTATGTTTTATTTTCATATGTTGCAAAAGGTTGTCTTTCCTTTTGTGTTTACTTAAACACCAAGGACATGAATATTGTCTTTCTGTTGAATGTGCTAATAGATGTCTTTTCAACCATGATTTCCTTTTAAAGGATTTTTCACATAAATGGCAATTGTAAATATACTGCGATTTAGTAAATGATGGGTTATAATTCAAATTCATGACTGGATGTGGGAAAACATTACTCGAATTATTATGACTATGGTTGTTATGATGATTATTATATGCATTTTCATTAGAATATAATGAAGGTTTCGGGGGTTGTAAATAATCGTGATGCCATAAATTTATGGGATTCAATTGAACATGCGGAGTGTTATTGTTATTCGTTGATATCGTGGCATTATTATAAAATGGTGGGAATTGGTAAGTATTATTTCTTGTACTTTGTATATGCAGTGGTTGTAAACCTTCTCTTCTGTAATAATTATTATTTGTATTGTTATTGTTATGAATCATCTCGTTATCTCTTTCTTTACCTCCACCATCGTTGATACCGTTATTTCTATACCCAGTACGGTAATTATTGATATTATATGCTTCCCCATATTGTTGAGTCATTTTCTTTTAATATCTGCTATTCTTATTAATACTGCTATCGTTATTGTTATTATCTTATAATTATTAACAATAAAAATATAACAAATTTATACAAAATACAATAAGAAAACTAATTGAATATTGTAAACTAAATTAAAGAATAGATTAAATATAATAAACCATATGAATACACATATTTACACTGTTAATAACGAACAATTATATGAAAGTACAAGTGTTATATTGAAAAAATTTATTACGTGCAATTAATATAAAAATATACGTATTACTTCCGAACCTTAATATATATTACCTAATGAATCAGATCCACGGATAAGATTCACCATATAAGAATAGGAAAGGGAACTAGTAATAGGAAAACAGGTATAGGCCAGTTCTTCTCTAGCAGCAATTTTCCTTCAAACTTCAATTGTAAAATGAGATGTAATTTAGATATTAATCACTTGGTGTCTGGAATAAAAAAAAGTTTAAAGTTAATTTGCAAACTTTATTTTGAGAAAGTTTCTTAATATTGAATAAGAAATGTATGCGTATATATATGCATATATGTATATATATAGAGAGAGGGGAAGAGAGAGAGGGGGAGAGAAATATACGCCAGTGCAAGTGTTTGGGTATGTGTGTGATGTGTACACAGATGGATACAGGAGGAACTTATCACGACAGCAAAGAGGTCTGAACTCCAGCACAAGAGTATTGTATACATTAACAATAATCCAGAACGAATGAGTGAATAGAAGTTTAAAGTTTATAAAAGATTAAAGCTCAATGAGCTCTGAGAACAGCAACAGCAATAAAGTGGGAACAAAAATAGTTAACCCTGTGCTCGAGACTGTTTCGAGTTGTAGAATACTGTTGAAGAGTGTTTTGAGTGGAAGTCAGCCTAGAGAGGTCGAGGTTGAAGACGTAGATGTAGTTCTTTTCGAGACAGAAATAGAAAGAATCTCTCACCACGTATGCATCGAAGTCAGAGAGACAAGAAAGAGGTGCGGGCACAGATCTGGCAACGAGTAGGGTTGGTAGGGTTCTCAAACTACAGCCAACGGTCGCGTATTGCAAAAAGGTTTCAGGCGAGGGCGTGCACTCTCTGAGCAAGTTTGGTTGAGGTTTGAAACAACAACGTCAGGAGGGTGAGTCGTAATGTTTAATGATGCACTTCCGTGGAGTTTCTGTAGTTGAAATACGTTACTAATTATATACTATCCACTTCTTGTAAATAAGATATGTTTTCCACATCTTTGAGCACTGCATTTGCACAATTCATCTCAGTTTGCAGACTGGATATCCTTCATGCAAACTATTGTCTTTTACAAATTTGTCAAAAGAGGATCTGGTCGTAACTTGTACAAGCTTCAAAAAACTCTGTATGAACATTTAAATTAATTACTTTTTTGTTCGATCATCCTTGGTAGGCCCCAGTCAACATCCTGATTATTCAGTAAGATTATACCAGAATTCTGTTGAACATCACCAATGTTGCTGTCGATGATACTAAAACTACTGTCAACTCTATTATTGGTAGTGTAACGCTGTTGTTCTATGGAAGAAGCACTGCCTAAAACTCCATCAGCTGTTCTTTTAGTCCCCCTATAGGTGCGTTGGTTCAATTCAATGGCAGAATCTTATCAGTATATATATATATATATCCAACTGTCATCTCTGTCTCGAACTTTTTCTAATCGATTTCAAATCAAGTTTGTGTGATCTTAAAAGATAGATCTCTGCTAGTTTTTCGAGCTAAGTTCATCTTTTTCCTATTCTCTGAATTATTCAATAAAATAGTCAAACCCTTAAGGTCAGTACTGGGGCCAATAGATATAATGCAGGCTCGGAAGGGTTTGTGTATAGGGGTCAGGATTATAGAAGAAATAAACTGCCACCCAGCCCTAGTCTCACCTGCTAGTTTAATTGAATCGTGTTCATTTCCCCCAGTTAGGTTTCGTTTGATAATTCAGAAAAGGAAACCGAAAAAGTTTAAAAGCCTAAGATTGTTTTGCAAAAGAATTTGGTCAGACGTTACCGTAGCGATAAAATATATTTGAACTTTAAGTTTCTTTTTTAATTTCTTTTTGTTGACATTTTCGAAAATGTTAATTTCGTTTCTTTTTCCTGGACCAAGGGCAACCCTGGAAGGGTACCTTTAAAGGGCACATCTTAATATTAGGTTGTAATTGTAGGTGTTTTAGGTCATGTGTGTCATGCCCGGTGTTTGAGCACGTGACGTGTTTTTCCCTCTCAACATTTCCAACATTTCTTCTTTTATTATGTAAATAGATAGTGCAAAGTGAAAAATTGTTGATGATTGAACAGATATTTGAGGATTAATAATTTGGAGGTATAAAAGCTGAGGTGGTCGATTAGACTCACTATTCGTATACTTTGTTGACATATACTACCATATATCTCCAGAAACTATTGCTCTGAGGAGTGATGAATGCACTATCTTATATTTCAAATAACCTTATTACGCCAATTCAAGAAGAAGAGGGAGATTCACAAAATGAAGAACTAAAAGTAGATGAAAAACAAGAAGAAGAGGAAATTTCAAATAATAACAGTACTACTACTACTAATAATAATAATAACAGTACTAATAATAATTCAATTTTGTTTTTCATACTTTTCATTCCAAGAGTATTATTTGTTAAACCATTTGTATACCTTTGGTTCGTGACTACATTCCCTTTGACTTTATTTGAGTCAAAAATTATCAAACAAGATAGGTCAATTGAGAAAAAAGATTTGAAAAATACAATTTATCCAATTATTGAAGATGATTTGAATAGCAGTGATGAGATTTTTTTACAAAGAGATACTGTTAAAGGCTCTCTATTGACAAAACAGTCACCAACGACAACACAACAGATAATGACAACTACTGCGAAGTCAATAAATTCACCAGTGTCGTTTGGATCAAAAAAAATGGGCAGATTCTTATTCCCAAAAAAATTAATACCAAAATCAATATTGAATAGTGAGAGGAAGAAAAAATTAGTATTAGATTTAGATGAAACATTGATTCATTCGATTTCGAGGTCAACGTCAAATTCTAATAACGCACAAGCACATTTAGTTGAAGTTAAATTTCAAATAAGCGGGATTTCAACATTGTATTATGTTCATAAAAGGCCCTATTGTGATTTATTTCTGTCAAAAGTTTCAAAATGGTATGACTTGATCATTTTTACTGCATCAATGAAAGAATATGCTGATCCTGTAATTGATTGGCTGGAAACTTCATTTAAAGGTACTTTTTCAAAAAGATTTTATAGGAATGATTGTACTTTAAGGGATGGTGTAGGTTATATCAAAGATTTATCAATAATAAATGGTAATAGTACATCACAACAAAATACAAATAATGAAAATAATAACGAATCTAATAACGAATCTAATAATACTCAATCAAGCGCTTTACATGAAATTATATTAGTTGATAATAGCCCGATTAGCTACGCAATGAATGTTGATAATGCAATTCAAGTTGAAGGTTGGATTAGTGATCCGACCGATCAAGATTTATTGAATTTACTACCATTTTTAGAAGCATTAAGGTATACAACAGATGTAAGAATTTTATTATCTTTGAAAAATGGTGAACGAGCATTTAATATCAATACATAATTGGAAACAAAACAAAAATAAATTTACGTTTGGTTTTAATTTATTTTATTCATCTCCTTTCTTTTAACGAACAAAACAAAATATTGCATTTAATTTTTTTTTTTTTTTCAGAATATATATAATTTATATTTGTACAAATAAATTTATTTAATTTAATATTCTAAATTATATTTGGTGAGTATGAATAGTTGGATCGTGTGTAACTTTTATCATTGGTTTATAAATCGGTTGCCACATTTGCTTTTTAACCCAAACTAAACATTCATTAAAATCTCTGGGTACTATTACTTTTTCACCTGTTTTAGAATCAGGTATTTCTTCATTTTCAATACGTGCAGATCCTTCTTTTAATGCTTGCAATATCACTGCAGTTGCAACTTTTGCAGAAGTCTCATTGATCGTTTCCATTGAAGGCAATAAACCAGGCTTAGAATCTCCTTTTTTCAATGGTGATAATTCAGCCAACTGATCAACAGCTGCTGAAATCATTGTGTCAGAGATTACATTTGCCCTAGATAATACAGCTCCCAAACCAATACCTGGGAATGAAAAACAATTATTGTTTTCTGAAATACGATAACCATGTACTGGTTGGAATGGTGAACCTGTGGCAACTAATGCATCGTTATTTGTCCATTCTAATAAATCTTCAGGAACAGCTTCGTGTAATCTGGTTGGATTTGACAATGGGAAAATAATTGGTCTTGGATTGTGTTTATACATTTCTTTGACAATCACTTTATTGAATGCACCAGCTTGTGTAGAACAACCTATCAAACATGTTGGTTTGATTTGTGAAATTACTTCATGTAAAGAATCAGTGTTTACATTTTGAAATTCATCATCAGCTTTGGCAAATAAATTTTGTCCAGCTGTTGAATTATCCCTCAATGAATCAATAATCAAACCACGTCTATCCATTAAATATATCTTAGACCTTGCCTCTTCAATATCCAGGCCTGTCGTTACCATATGATTGACAATTTGATCAGCAATACCCAATCCCGCTGAACCAGCACCGTAAATTAGTACTTTTGTATCTTTTAACTTTCTGTCGGTATGCTTCAATGCGGCAATCAATGATGCCATAACTACTGCACCGGTACCTTGTATATCATCATTAAAACAAGGAATTTCACTACGATAACGTTCTAATAATCTTCTGGCATTTAACACACCAAAATCTTCAAAATGTAAAATGGCACTTGGAAATCTTTTTTTAACAGCTTGGATAAATTTATCAACAAATTGATCATATTGTCTACCTCTTGTTCTTGAAAATCTATTACCCATGTACAATTCATCTCTTGCCAACTTTTTATTATTTGTACCTACATCAAGGCAAACAGGCATTACACGACCAGGATGAACACCACCACAAAGCGTCATTAATGCCAATTTTGAGACTGCGATACGAATACCGCCAACACCTTGATCACCAATTCCTAAAATACCTTCTGAATCAGTAACCACGATATAGTCAACATCTTTATCTTCACCATATAATGCTATTCTACGATCAATAGAATCAGGGTCTGTAATATCCAAAAAAATCCCTTCTGGTTTTCTAAATCTATGTGAATATGCAGCAATAGCATCACCTTCTGTTGGAGTATAAATAATTGGTACTAATTCTTTAATATGTTTTTTAATCAAAGCAAAATATAAAACTTTATTTTGCACTCTCATCGATGTCATAAAATCATTTTTTGATAATGGAGTCTTTAAATGACAAACTTGCTTATAAGCTCTTTCAACTTGTTCATCTAAAGTATTTACTTGAGGTGGTAATAAAGCTTCCAATTGAAATGCTTCTCTTTCTTCTTGTGTAAAAGCTGAACCTTTATTGAATAAAGGTGAATTCAATAATTGGAAGCTTTCTAATGGACACTCAATAGGGCCTTCATTTACAGATATCCTTGTTATCTTTTTTTTATTCTCTCTTAACAATTTCTCAGCTTCTAGACCAACTGGAGTTTTATTAAAGTGTTCTTCAATATCACAATGTGAAGTAAAAACGTGAACTTTTGAAGTTGCTAAGTCATTCTGTGCAGAATTTGATAATAATCTTCTAACACCATTTCTTTGCAAATTTATTATTTTCAATAAATAGCTTGTATTATTTCTACTTAAAAGAACTTTTGAATTTAACATCATAATATAATATATTATATTTGTACTGAAACGACTAATGAAACTAAATCACTTTCGAACAGTGTAATCATTTAATTTTGCTGATATTGACGTAATAATGAAAGGTCAAAATAGTAGAACTTCAAAAAAAACTAATTGACATTGGCAAGTACTCTGAACATGAGAGATAAGTTATGTGGTATTTATACGGAAACATCTCAGAAATATAATCAAGACTGAGCAATTAATTGCTCTAATGAATCCAAGAAGTTTTCTTGCTTTCCAGGACTCATCCATCATCCACAAACTATGTACCCATAATGTCTCTCAGACAAAGCAAAAAAAGCACAAAGAAAGTGTTACAAGAAAGAAGACAACGGAAGTTCGATCAGACAGACAATCTCGACGGTGATATATCTTGAATTCTGAAGGTGATGAGGCATCACCAGTTCGTTTCATTGCAATTTGTATATACTGCCGTCATGGGTATGGAGGGTCCCAACTTCCCCCAACAAGATGTACAAAGAAGTAAGCATATCCCGACCATTCCCATATGCTCGGTGGTTGGTTGGTTGGCTGGTTGGTTGTTGTTGGTTTATTGCTTTATTGCAAGAGCAGAAACCTTGATATCCCTCCTTGAACAGCAGACGTTGACTGCGAGAGGGTGAAAAAAGATGGTGATGGCTGCAAAAGATGGTGAGAGGCAGCAGGGACTGTTGACGTTCTTGAGTCTTCAAAGAGCACTTCGAAAGCCTGTGACAGAGCTACTTATGGGAGAATGACTATCGGGAACTGTCGGTATAGTTTGTTTGACAGGTTGGACTGGAACAGTCCGATGTATTATCTGTTATATCTCTTCTTTCCTGCGATGCTTTGGAACCGTCAGAGAGAGATTACTTGCTCTGCAGTTGGGGGTAGGAGTGGGCCTGCTGCTCTCATGGGAGAGAAGGTTAACTCGGTTGCTTAAAGATGGAGATGGGACAGTTTCGGTAGGATAGCCATGCAATGGTCAAGAGATTCTTACTCCATGTGTGTGCTTGTAGTTGTGCTATGTGTTGTTGTGTCATTATTGACGACGCTGTTAACAATCGCAAACTGTGCGGGAAGACTGAAATTTGCCAAATTTGAAAAAAAACCCATTGATTTAAGAGAGAAGTTGGTGAAATGTGAAGAATGGATACGTTATTGTTTGTGATTTAGTATCGTAACGATTAATCAGATCCCAGTAGCTTTGGTGAAATGGATAGACCTATTGATGAGTTTGTTAAAAGTTTACTTAAATTCGTTGTTAGAGGTTTCTACGGTGGATCATACGTTTTGGTGCTAGATGCCGTATTATACCATTCTGTGTTGGCAGAAGAAGATATAAAACAATTATTAGGTATAAATAAAACAGATCTAGGCCCGTTGATTGCACGGTTAAGGTCGGATGGTTTGTTGTCAACTCATAAACAGAGAGAGTTCCCGCCAAACTCAAAAAGTATAGAAAGAGTCTACTTCTATATTAAATTTCCACATGCAATTGATTCAATTAAATGGAAAGTTCATCAGGTTGTTCAAAGGTTGAAAGACGATTTAGATAAAAATTCTGCACCAAATGGATATATGTGTTCGATATGTTTAACTAAATACACACAATTAGAAGCTATTCAATTATTAAATTTTGATAGAACAGAATTTTTATGTTCGTTATGTGATGAACCATTGGTCGAAGATGATTCAGGTAAAAAAAATAAGGAAAAGCAAGATAGATTGAATAGATTGATGGATCAAATTCAACCAATTATTGATTATTTGAAAAAAATTGATGATTCTAGAATTGAAGAAAATACTTTTGAAATTGCATTAGCTAGATTAATTCCACCACAGAATCAATCCCGTGCTGCTTACACATATAATCCAAAGAAAGGTAGTACAATGTTTAGACCTGGTGATGCTCCATTGGCGAATGTTATGGGTGAAGGATTAGGTAATGATAATAGTAGACGTGCAGGTGCAAATTCACAAGCTACATTACATATTAATATTACAACAGCAAGTGATGAAGTTGCTCAAAGAGAGTTACAAGATCGTAAAGCTGAAGAAAAGAGAAAACAAAATGCTGTTCCGGAATGGCATAAACAAAGTACTATTGGTAAAGCTGATTTAGGTAGGTTAGATAAAGACGAAGAATTTGATCCTAGAACAACTGCTTATGCAGCACAATCATTAGAAGAATCAAATATCGGATTCACTAATAAAGATTCAAATGGTTTAGGTGGTTACCAACATCATCGTGTATTAACAGAACAAGAATTAGAAGAAAGAGAAAATGAAAGAACATTAAATGAATATTATGCTTCATTAGCTAAGAAACAAGCTCGTATGAAAAAAGAAGAGGAGGAGGAAGAAGAAGAAGAGGAAGAAGAAGAAGAAGAAGAAGAAGAAGAATTAGATGATGAAGATGATGAAGATGATGGTGAATTTGAAGATGTAATGGAAGAAGACGATAATGAAGAATCTGAAGTACCTGTTGGGGATGTTGAAAAAAGTGATGATAAACAAGAAGATGGGGTTGACACAGAAACT
Organism: Vanderwaltozyma verrucispora; assembly: GCA_030565105.1. Lineage (NCBI taxonomy): Eukaryota > Fungi > Ascomycota > Saccharomycetes > Saccharomycetales > Saccharomycetaceae > Vanderwaltozyma > Vanderwaltozyma verrucispora. The sequence goes on from JAJMAX010000034.1 coordinate 51,587, forward strand.
AAACCAGCAGCAAAAGGGGAAGAAGAAGAAGAAGAAAGTGATGCAGATGATGATGAAGATAATAATGGTAACGATGATATGGATATTGAATTTGAGGACGTATAGGAAGAATAAGACTTTTCCAAATATATCATTATATTGCATTAAAAAAAACTTAGGTGGTTTTGCTACCTACATATAAAGTATTTGGGTAAATACTAATTTTTCAAGAGCAAGTTAGGTTAACAAAAAAACTACATAAATATATGTTTGTATGTATACATGGGTATTTAAAATTAATAAAGAATGATTCCAAATAAAAATAATTTTTAATGTCATTAATAAAATAGATAAAATAGCATATATACATGAATTTTTAAATAATTATAGGCATTAAATATGCTTCTGCGTTATTGAATATTTACAAAATAATATTCACAAAATGTAAAATAATATGCATTCAGTAAATTATATTCCCAGGTACCATTTCATTCTTTCATATACGAAAAAACTACAAGCGACCATTGGCGTAACTTTTAAGTAACCAATACTTAAACCAACGAAAAACCCTCTCCAACCTCTTTCTTTGTAAATAATTTTTGCTATTTCTGAGATTGATTCAAACTTATGGTTATAAATGGTTCTAGAAGATAATGCACTAACCTGTAGTCTCCTTCTTATGATTTCAAATGGATATGCTGCCGTTTGTGATGCCATACCAGATAGACCACCAGCAATTAATTCAGCCCAAGTTTTTAACGGTATTCTCTGATTTCTTCTTTTCCTTTCAATTTCTTCTGAATTTGTAAGAGTTAAAACAGCAAATTTTGCAAAAACAGGAGATCTAAATATATCATGCAATAAATCGTGTGCAAAAAAAGAAACACCAGCATAAGGAATCATACCTAATACAGTTGGTGTGTAACCTCTATAAAAATTACACCAATGTGCAAACCAATTTGGAATATAACTTTTACTTGTTAAAGATATTGATGCAGGTTCGTTATATATCTGTTTAACGATATTAACAATTTTAATGCGATGGTGTTCAGTAACATATGCAGATCTAACACGTATTAAATCCAATGGATAAGTAATGAAAACACTACATAAACCAGAGAGTGACCCACTTAGCATTCTTCTCCAATGAACTTCATATTCATTTGAAGGTATTAATATTGATCTAATTTGCTCATATGCAACAAATTTCATTGCTGCATATGGGAATATTCTAATTAAAGTAATTGAATGACCCTGGAAAAGACCTCTTATCCCATCATGAATCCATATATGTCCTGCTGCTTTTTTCAAACCTGCAAAAGAGCCTGAGTATTTCTTATAATGTGGATTAGATGTTTGAAATAAAATTTTAATTCTATCTAAAGGAGCAATCAATGTTTTAGCACATGATCCAGAGATCCCACCAGCAATAGCAGATCTCATTATATAGTCAACTGAGCCTTTCTCAAATGGAACAGACGGCACTACTTCTAATTCATCATTTGAACAATTTTTTTGGTTTATATTTCCTCCTTTCATTTCCAATTAGAAACCATAAGCTTCACTTGTAACCAACTATTTCGGGGCAAAATGAGAGTAAGTTATTCTAGTTAAACAGGAGAGTTAGTATTCCTAACTTTTCAAGACTAATCAACCAATGACTTATTGACGATCAGGGTGCATGCAAATATACGCAACTTCATCAAAACAACCATCTATTTAACCATCCATTCGTTTACTTTTTCACTAAGAATTCTATTTCACCTTTAATCATTTTTTTCACATCGTAATGAATAAAAACTTTTGCAAAAGAAGATGCTACACAGTAACCTTCAATTTAAATAGAGCAAGATATAAATAGTTGCTAGCGTTGATGGGTATTGTCAAGAAGATGTGGCTAAGAGGATACTGATCTTGTTTTAGGTATAGGTACCGAACTGCAGTTTCTCAGCTTGAACCGCTTTCCAGCCATCTCGATTTCTTAGTTTCATTCAGTATACTCTCATTACAGCAGATTATCGGTCAATATGAAAGCCAATTAATGGGTGTCAAGTTCTTCGTCGAATTGGTTTATTTAATAACGTCAATAAGAGCCAAGGGTTCATATTGGGAATACTTCAATTTCCTTAGTGAATATTGCAATTATTCACTAATTTACTATGTGAATTTGCAAATTCCGCAGGAAAATATAGGTGGCCTGAAAAATTAATTCGATGAGTTGGTATAATAGAGTCATCGAGGCAAACGAATGTTGAAGGAATGGAGTATATATATATATATATATTGGGCAGGATACCACCAGTAAACTGTAATTATCTTGTTCTTCTTGTTTATGAAGGAGTTAAAATAGAGACTTTGTTGTTCCAACAGCCAGTTGAATACAGAACAATTGATAGCAATAGTTATTCAGATCTCATTTAGTAATAACAACAACAGTATGTCTCAAGAGAAGAAAATAGATCCAACCAAATCATTTATTGCTGGTGCATTAGCAGGTGCAGTTGAAGCATCAGTTACGTATCCATTCGAATTTGCGAAGACCAGGCTGCAATTGGTTGACAAATCATCAACTGCTTCGAGAAACCCATTAAAACTTATATATAATACAGCCAAATTACAAGGGATAAGTTCGATTTATGTTGGTTGTCCTGCATTTATTGTTGGTAATACAGCTAAAGCTGGTGTAAGGTTCCTTGGCTTTGATGCAATTAAAAATATTTTAAGAGATAAAGAAACTGGTGAATTAAGTGGTACTAGAGGTGTAATTGCCGGTCTTGGTGCAGGGTTATTAGAAAGTGTTGTTGCTGTAACACCTTTTGAAGCAATTAAAACTACATTAATTGATGATAAGCGTTTGGAAAATCCAAAATATCATAAAAATGGACGTGGTATGTTAAGAAATTACGGTACATTAATCTACGATAAAGGTTTTAAAGGATTATATAGTGCAGTATTACCAGTATCGATGAGACAAGCTGCAAATCAAGCAGTTAGATTGGGTTGTTACAATAAAATTAAGACAACTATACAAGATTATACAAATTCACCAAAAGATAAACCATTATCATCAGGTTTAACATTTTTAGTTGGTGCATTTAGTGGTGTCGTCACAGTGTATTCTACAATGCCAATTGACACAGTTAAAACACGTATGCAAAGTTTGGATTCGTCAAAATATAAATCAACAGTGGATTGCTTTACTAAGATATTTAAAGAAGAAGGTTTGAAAACTTTTTGGAAAGGTGCAACACCAAGATTAGGCAGACTAGTATTAAGTGGTGGTATTGTCTTCACAATTTACGAAAAAATGCTATTAATATTAAATTAATGAAATGGATGTATATGTATGTATTCCTTATAGAGATAGACAGAAAAAATTGTATTATTTTACATTCTTTTATTTGATTTTATTAGTCGATTATGATACAATATAATTTTCTTTAATATTTTATGAATGTTAATGATTGCGTCTTTTAGTAGATGTATGTATGCGTGTGTCTATGCTGTTGAATGAAATGGATTATGCTTGAGTAGTATTTTGAATTTGGATACGGTATTGTGATAAATATTTATCTTCCATTCTTTTAACTTCAATATAATCATAGATACTCTTTAGTAAAAGATAAATACCTAAAGTACCGATAACAATTGCTAAAAGAGGTATATCTTTTTCATCGGATATACTATTCCTGACTTTATCATTACCTTTTGAAGTTGAGCCTGTTGAATTTGAAACGTTTGATTGGAAAGTATCAATAATAATTGATTGAGAGTCCAACTCTGTATGAATAAAATCATTTGGATTTAAAACTTTTATTCTTTCAATTTGATCATTTTTATTTTTTATTTTTGGAGTTACAGTTGGTATCATTGAATAAGAATAACCAATAAAAGTTAAACCTAAACCAAACCGTGAGCCTTGTTTACCTGAATGTGATGAATGTAAAATATAAGTAATCAAGAATCCAATAAATTGGAAAGTAGTGCTAACAATTGCATTCCAAAAAAAATTTGCCAAATTGCCAACTGGCAGGTCATAAATGAAAATATCATCATCATTATCATCATCGTTATTAAAAATTATATTCCTAATTTCATCATCATATAAAGGTACCATATCAACAATCACATCATTATAAGTAGGAGGTACATCTTTTGTTAATTCCAAATTATCATTAATTGTAGGTTTTGCAGTTAAATTACTGAAAACACCATCATAACCTCCACCATTACCATATGTATTTGAATTGGTATTATTATTTTTCCATAAGCTATCCAAGATATTAAAACGTTTACTCAAAGCAGACAAAAAAGTATGAGCAGTTTGAATATTTGTGTCTGTAACTGTGTCTGTATTTGTAACTGTGTCTGTAGAAGTACCGTCACTATTACCAACACCATTAGTTCTCTCTACCAATTCCTCATTCATATCTAATTGTTTATGAACTTGTCTATTTATAATATACTGGAAGATAATGAAAGAAAAAAAAAAGGTAACAGATAACTTTGATGCCTTTATTTCAAATTATTTTCTGATATATAAGAATTTAAGAATCTCCCATACTAAAAAAGCTATTACAATCAGCGAAAATTGCGAAATTGGTAAAAATGAAGCAGAGATATTTTTTTGCTAACAAGTAAACCGAACCGAACCGAGCCGAGTATCTTTCAAAGAGATAGGGTTGTCCGGCAACGTTGCCGGACACCATTACCCGCCCTTCTGCGCATCAAAAGGGGTACCCCCACCCATCCCCCCAAAGCCTTTTTGTTTCCCGTGAGCGGAAAGTAAAAAGTGTCACAAATTATGAAAGTGACTATTTCCGAAATGGTTTAAGGGGAGAGAAACCAAACCATAACCAATTTTTTACCCCAATTTAACGTTAATTTAATTTTGAATTTGTGTCATTCATTTCAGGCAAATCATTTTATTTTTGTTTTTGTGTCCAAAAAACCAAATTTTCGGTTACTTCGGCGGTTAAATATTTTTTAAATCCATTGTTTTCTGTCATTTCATTTACATTTTATTCTATTTAGTACTGTAATTTATAAAAATATTGGAGATTTCTTTGTTGGATTATTTTTTTTTTGGGGGAAAGGAAGGAAGGAAAAGGATTTGCAAGGTTTGGAAACATATAAATACGGGGGGTTTATTTCATTTTAGAATTGTTTTTGTTCTCTGATCTATTTCTCATTTTTGGTTAGTATGTATATGTGGAAGTAGACACATACACACACGCCCACACCCACACCCACACCCACACCCACATACACATACACATACACACAAGTACAAATACAAATACAAATAAATATGGGGGGCGATAAAGATAAGTTATCATTTAAAGATAAAGTTGTTGTAATAACTGGTGCTGGTGGTGGTTTAGGTAGAGTTTATGCAATTGAATATGCTAAAAGAGGTGCTAAAGTTGTTGTTAATGATTTAGGTACAATTAATAATGTTAAAGCTGCTGATTTAGTTGTAGAAGAAATTATTAAAAATTACAATGGTATAGCAATTTCAAATTATGATTCTGTTGATTTAAATGGTGATAAAATTATTGATGAAACAATTAAAAAATTTGGTAAGATTGATATTTTAATTAATAATGCTGGTATTTTAATTGATTCAAGTTTTAATAATATGACAATTGAAAAATTTCAAAATGTAATTAATGTTCATTTAAATGGTTCTTATAAATTAACTAAGAAAGCATGGTCATTTATGAAAAATCAAAATTTTGGTAGAATTATAAATACATCATCACCAGCAGGATTATTTGGTAATTTTGGTCAATCAAATTATTCTGCAGCAAAAATGGGTTTAATTGGTTTTTCAAAAACATTAGCAAAAGAAGGTTTTAAAAATAATATTATGATTAATTCAATTGCACCATTAGCAAGATCAAGAATGACAGAAAATATTATACCAAAACATATTTTAAAAAATTTAGGTCCAGAAAAAATTGCACCATTAATTTTATATTTAACACATGAAGATACAAAAATTACAAATTCAATTTTTGAATTAGCTGCTGGTTTTTATGGTCAAATTAGATGGGAAAGATCTTCTGGTCAAATTTTTAATCCAACTAATGAAAATTTTTTTACACCAGAATCAATTTTAAATAAATGGGATTCAATTATTGATTTTAAAAATGATAAAAATTTTAATAAAAAAAGTTATCCAATTCAATTATCTGATTATAATGATTTAATTACAAAAGCAAAAAAATTACCAATTGAAAATGATCAAGGTAAAATTAAAATTAATTCATTAAAAGATAAAGTTGTTATAATTACTGGTGCTGGTAGTGGATTAGGTAAATCACATGCAAATTGGTTTGCAAAATATGGTGCAAAAATTGTCGTTAATGATTTAAATAACCCAATTGAATTTGTTAATGATTTAAATTCAAAATATGGTTCAAAAACTGCAATCGCTGATACTCATAATATTATTACAGAATCAAATAAAATTGTTGAAAATGCAATTAAAAATTTTGGTAAAATTGATATTTTAGTTAATAATGCAGGTATTTTGAGAGATAAATCATTTTTAAAAATGACAGATGATGAATGGAATTCTGTTATTAATGTTCATTTATTAGCAACATTTACAATGACAAAAGCATGTTGGCCATATTTTATTAAAAATAATTCAGGTTATATTATCAATACAACATCAACTTCTGGTATTTATGGTAATTTTGGTCAAGCAAATTATGCAGCAGCAAAATCTGCAATTATTGGTTTTTCAAAATCAATTGCAATTGAAGGTTTTAAAAAAAATATTAAATGTAATGTTATTGCTCCACATGCAGAAACTTCAATGACAAAAACAATCTTTACTGATAAGGAATTCAAAAATCATTTTGATCCATCACAAGTGTCACCATTTGTTTTATTATTGGCAAGTGATGAATTACAACTTGTAAATAAAAATAGAAAAGGTGTTACAGGTCAATTATTTGAAGTTGGTGGTGGTTGGTGTGGTACGACAAGATGGCAAAGAGCATCTGGTTATGTTTCATTAGAAAAAGAAATCACGCCAGAATTAATTAAAAAAAATTGGAATAAAATTACTAATTTTAATGAAAATACAACAAATCCATCATCGACACAAGAATCGTCAATGAAAATTTTGCAAGTTGTTCAAAAAGAACACGCTGATTTAATTAGAAAATCGTCAGATGGTTTATTCAATTATTCTTTCAAAGATACCATTTTATATAATTTGGGCTTAGGATCAACAAATAAAGAATTAAAATATGTTTATGAAAATGATCCAAATTTTCAAATATTACCAACATTTGCAGTAATACCATTTATGAATGCATTGTCATCAATAAATTTTGATGAATTAGTTAATAATTTTGATTATGCAATGCTATTGCATGGCGAACAATATTTTAAATTAAATAATTATCCATTACAAACAAGTGGTAAGCTAAAAACAATTATTAAACCAATTCAAGTTATTGATAAAAATGGTAAAGCAGCAGTTATTGTCAGCAGTGCAGAAACGTTTGATATTAAGACAAAAAAATTAGTTGCGTATAATGAAGGTACAGTATTTGTTAGAGGTGCAAGTGTACCAAAAGAAAAATTGATTTTAAACAACAATAGACCAAAATTTTCAACACAAAACTTTAAGTGCCCTGTTAATCAAAGACCTGATTTTGAAATTGAAATTGATACCACAACTGATCAAGCTACAATTTATAGATTATCAGGAGATTATAATCCATTACACATTGATCCAGTTTTAGCAAAATCAGTTAAGTTTCCAAAACCAATTCTACATGGCTTATGTACATTAGGTATTAGTGCAAAGGCTTTACTGGAAAAATTTGGTCAATATAATGAACTAAAAGTAAGATTTACAAATGCCGTATTCCCAGGTGATAAATTGAAAGTTAGAGCTTGGAAACAAGCTGGAGGTACAGTAGTTTTCCAAACAGAAGATGTTGACAGAGGTGTTATTGTTTTAGATAATGCAGCTATTAAATTAGTTGGATCTTCTTCAAAATTTTAAATTATCACTCTCAAAAAATATCATTATGTTTTCAATCCTATTAGAATATTTTTCTTCATTTGAATAAAAATAAAATAAATCAACGTTAATATTCTTTTCCTATTCATATTTTATATTTTACATTATAGTATTTATACTTTAATCTTTATGAATTATTATGTTTTAAATATTGTTTTTACTTAATTTTTATTTAACTTTTATTGAACTTTTTATTCTCTATTAATTATGCTATCGTATATGAAAGGATAACTGTTCTTTAATGCAGATAATGAAGTTGGTCTAACATAATCGTTAACATCGAAAAACTTTCTTACACAACTCCACTTATGCCAGGTGAAATCTCTTTTTGGATCACAATTACAATTTAAACTTGACCTTAATTCGTTGTCAACAGGACAGTCTTGATTTGGTATATGGTAATAACCTGTATTACCCACAAAATGAATTTGGTCAACTGGTAACATTATGCTAACTGCTAATGTATGAACAGGAGCATCTCCCCAACGTTCATAAAAGAAACCCTTCTTAGACTCTAAATAATTAAAATATTCATTATAGCTATCACTTCTGAAAAAACTCAAATTAGCGATCTCAAAATTTGACCAGAAATGGCAATTGTTATATGAAATTCCATTATCATCACTTACAAAATTCATATTATTATTATTGGCAACATAATTTGGATTGTTTTTAAAAAATTCAAGTGTACTATCCCAAAGTGTTGGAATAGTCTTCTTATCTTCACCTAATGCCATATTAAATGCATACGTTTTATTGTTATTTCTCATATATTTGAAAACATCATATGAAATATCGCAAGTAAATTTAACAGAAGGTTCAATTCTCCAATAATAGTCAATATTTTCTAATTCTTTCAGTTTGTAGAAAAAGCCAGAATTGAATCGACACATAAATCTATATGATTCATTATCGCCATAGTTTATACCCTGTTTCTTCATCTTTTCTCTTACTTCAGCAGCTCTATCTTGATCAATTGATTCTGGATATGACCAATATTCTTTTGGAATTGTAATAAACTTTGTTTTACCTGATACCAATTCACTAATTTTTTCAATAAATTCAGTAGTGAATTCTTCATTATTCATAAAATACCAATCGTAATGATATTTAGAATTGAATCTTTCCTCAAATTGTTTAATTGTACTCATCATATCATCAAGTTCTCTATTTCTCACTAATGTCAATAATACATCATTACCTTTCTCTGGATCATTTTCATATAATCGAAACTTCCCACTATCATTAGCATCTTTATTTAAAACTTCATCGTTAAATGTCTCAGGTTTCGCAATAGGTAAGTTGTCAGATGCCAATTTAATCACAGTTGTACTATTATTTAAAAATACAATTATCAAAGTTGCAATTAATGCAGAGTAAAGAAGTTTGCGAAGTAATTTTTTATTCATGAAATTGTGATTTATGCTCATTGTATCTTCATATTACTTCTCTTATTTCCAATTTAATTAGGTCTGGGTATCGCCAACAGAAGCTACGTTAACCGATTGTTACAGGGTATTAAGTATATCCAAGATATAAAAATATTTATTAACATCTTTCATCTTTAAATACTTTATATGCCAAGTTTTTCTCGATTTCTCACAGTTCGATATTTTCCAATTTTTTCCTCATAGTGAAATGGAATAAAACATAGTAATATGACTACTTGAACAATCATTTGACACATTTACAAGAATATTTTTCAAGAATTGCTACTTTAAATTATATTACAGACCATATTGTATTAATTGTTACAAAATAACTACTTATAACGTTATATTACTTCTAATTTTTCTGTTTCTTTGCCTTTCAGTTAATTAGTAATTTAGATATATATTTACGGTTACTCGAATGCATGATGAGAATTCTTCTTGTCGAAGAAAAGAAAAGTTGTTATTTACTCTTTATTTCCTGTTTTTGTTAATATTATTGTATTCATTCTATTTCATTAAACTTTAAGGTATTAAGGCAATACATTAATACAAAATTTCATATTTTCATTTTGATTGTTTGTAGCATCTTTACAATTAAATTCAACAAAATTTAAACCTTCATTTAATCTGATATCATAAGTTTTAGGTTCATTTATTTGTTCATCTATTTTTTCATTTTCATTTCCGTTGCTGGTGTCACCTTCTTCTTTAGGTGCATTCTTCAAGGTATTGCTTTTAGTATTGTTAGCATTAATGGTTTCTTTATTAACAGTTAAAGTTGTTTCAAATATTAGATCATTTAAATCAGCCATCAGAGTTAAGAAAGTTTGAACTGGTTTCAATGAGAAGGAAAACATATTTTCATTTTGATTTAATTTTTTACCATTAAAAATATATTCAACCCAATTTTGATTACACGATGGTCTTGAACCTGGTAATGGTCTTGTACTTAAACCATATAAACTTTTGGAGGAATATATAGCAATTTGATTAATAAAATCAAATGGCTTAAATTCAACAACATGATCGTTCGAAATTGATTCTTTCTTCAAAGAATTTAAAAAGTTAAATTTAAAAATTTTTGGTTGTTCTTCTGAATTTGATGATGATTTTTTGAAATTTTTATTTAGTGAATTATCTGAATTTGGATTTAATAAATAATCCTCATTTAGAATTGAACGATTGTAACCATTACCTAAACCTTCAACATGATTAAAATCATAATCACCGGCATCGTTATCTTCTAAACTCATTACAGTATTTTGTTCATTTCCTAAATATTGTTGTAATTCAATTTTGTCATATTCTAACTTAATTTCACCACGTTCTTTTGCATCTTCTAATTCAGGTAAAAAGTTTTTTTGCATTAAACTATTGAAAAAATTTAATAATTTTCTTGCATCTTGATAAATTAAAGTTTCAGGGTCATTAAATACTAAAGCATTTTGGAAAACTATTTGAACATCAATAATTAAATCGTAAATTTTTGAATACAAGCTATTTTCGAAATTTTTTTTAATTGGATTTATTGCCATTGGTTTATGAATAACTTCATAATATTCAGGTAATTCACTTTTATTAACTAACTCTAAAAATGGTTCACAAACTTTCATTGTATCATCAACATTTGAATCTTTTGATCCAATTTGATTTTCAATATCTTTATCAGTTGCGTTAATTAATTTTTCTAAATAAGATAACAATCTTAATTTAACATCTTCGGTCAAAAGATAATTTCTTTTAACATTTTTCGCTTTTAAAACTTCATATTTAATATAATTAACAATTTGGTTTGAATTTTTAACAATTAAACTATCAATTTCGTTATACGTTGAACAATTTTTTGCAAGCAATTCAACATCTAATAGGAAATTTTTTGAACCATTCAGATATTCGTAGTCTCTTGACTTAATTTCATTAATTGAGATTGGTTTTTCAATCTTGTAATAATATTGTGGATGAAACTTTCTACTTGGTAATTTAATAAAATCTTTGAATAAAACTTTATTCGTTTCAACTAATTCATCTAGTGTGTAATTAATGAAAAGGTTAAATTTTGGTATTGACCAAGTATCAGTAAATAATTCAGAATCAGGATCTAATGAAGTTTCATAATCTAATGGTGCTGATTTTTCATTATAAAGTTTAGGGTGTTTGCCTGGTTTGTATCTCAGTTCATTGCCATTTTCATTTAGATTATCATTTTCAATGAAATCTTCTTCCTCTTCAACTGTTCTCTTCTTTCTTGGAGGCATAATTAAAATTATATGGCAGTGTTCTGGACTATCTGTAATCTTTTTTTAGTCCTTCTAATCAATGCTAATAACGATTACAACAGCTAAATAATTGGTTCTTCTTTTATATTCTTTCAGAATTATTTTCAGTTTGGAAATTTCCAAACAAAAAATACCGAATATAAGCATATCATTATACACGATGTGTAAAATAGAGTAATAAATAGAATAATACGAATATTTTATTTTATTAAATGCAGTTTATATAATATATATATATATACCAAAGAATATCATTTGTGAGTGGCAGAAGGTTTGGTTAATCAGATTCATTAGCTTAAGCGCTTTCTTTTATAATACAATTTGCAAGTCTGTGTCGCTGATTTGTGCTTGTTTGTCAAAAATTGAACCGTGCAATATTCTTAAATTTTCCTTTAATGATGGTAATAATGATTTAGAATCTACTTGAACTAGTCTGTTTAATTGTGAGTGTTCATTTGGGTCGATAATGTCTTTTGATTGAGTTACAATCCCACTATTATTAATCATTGAGATGTCAATTAATTTATCGTTTAAATTATCGACAATATCTTTCAATTCTTGATTACGTATTTGTAGTTTTTGTTCTTGTTCTTGTAATTGTTTCTGGTAAACCATATTTGAATCAATATCATTATCGTTATTGTCCATACCATTATAACCATTCTGTTGATTTCTCAATAACGCTTCATTCTCTTCATCTGAATCTGATCCACGGCAATAACTGACTATTACACCCATAATACAACTATAATTTTTTCTTATTTCTTTGTCTTTAGTAGAGTTTTGATCGGTTATTGTAACACAAATTCAAAATTAAAGCTGGTTTTTATCTCTTTTAACAACTTTTGAAACTTCAAAAGTTGCTTTTTTTTTCATTTCACATTTTTTTTGGGCAAAAAAGGGATATTGTTATATGCCCTATTGTCAACCCTATTTAAATAACGCATAAACAAACATTTGCTTACATACAAAACAGTGTAGCCCTATTTATAGACCTGATACTAAACTGATAGTTCCGTATGACAGTGCCATTGAACCCACATATTGCCATCCATTCTCAATCTGAAGTACAAATTATCTTTCTTAAATGTGTAACTCCCTTTCAGTTAAAAACGTATTGTAACTGAGTTCTCATTCGAACAGTATACCACTTTCCCATCCTCTCTCAGAATCATGGGACTTTGCAGGTTTCCCTATAAAATGCAAAAAAAGAGACACAACAATATGTGACTAGTATGCAGGTTCTGCTGACGTTGTATATTCCTCTCCCTCTCTTCCTCAAATAGCTGAATATTTGCACCGTTTGTGTCTATTTTGTGTGGTCTTACCCGGTGTCCAGTAGTTAACAAATTGCAAAATTTCAGCTGAAAAATTATTTTAAAGCCAAAAAGGATTAAAAGGCATAGAATCTGGGACAACTAAACTGGTTGATGTATTGTGAGAGCAATCCTTGTGAATCGATATAATTTCAACGGTGTCGAGTAATATGGCGAGCATTCTTATTGCTAATACAGGACGTTGCTCTTTCAACGGTTTACCTACCGTCAGGAGATCAGCAACTAGATTCATTCATTCAAATTCAACTCAACTAAATATGTTGTCATGGTTTAAAAAGAATAAAACGAATTCAAAAATTGCAAATGTTGAACCAGCAAAATCAAAAATGGCCGATATTGAAAATGGTAATATAAATAGTGATAATAATAATGTTTCAAGTGAAGTATTGACACTGAAATTGATACCTGAAAATTTCATTGGTGAAAAATTAGATGCAAATACTAAAAAAATTGACGAATCTGCAATTATTAATGTACCATTCAATAATTGGTTATCAGTTGAAAAAATTTCAAATGAAACAGAATTAAATAAAATTTTAATCGATTCAATGAACGATAACAGCGTTAATAGCATTAACAATAAAAAATTAACTGAAAATTTTATAAGTTTGACTGAAAAATTCAATTTCACAAAATCATTACAATCAAAAACAGGTTATTTAATACCTGATTACAAATTAACAGTCTTAAATACACCAATAGCTTTCAAAAAATTCTATATGAGTGAGATTTTATCTGGTAAATTTGACAATTTCAAAGAATCTGAACCAAATGCAATTCACTTAAATTCAGACACTTTTAAATCTAAAAATGTTAACGTTGTACCAGATATTTCGACTACCACTCAAAAAAAGAAGTTCAATAAAATCATTCATGAATTGCAAGTTTTCGAATCTGAATCTTTAAAACAGCAAATTGATATTGTTAGAGACAGCCAATAATCATAAATTTGTTGTTCATTTCTTGATCTGCTTATATATAAAATATATTTCCATTTTTAAATTCATAACCTGTATATATGTACATAAATATAAATATAAATATAAATATCATTACTTTTTAGAAAACCTCGGCGGCAAAATTTAAAAGTATATAAATTGAAGGCAAATTCAAAGGATAAAGTAATTGTTTTCCAACTACTTCACTTTGAGTTTGAATATAAATAGAGTAGCAGAGCTAGAGATTATAGAGTAGAAACTACGAATGTCAGTGTCTCGTTTACTGTTTGTTCTTCTTTATTTAATAGAGTTTGGTGGTTCATTGGCAGGACAAGATCCTGGGTTGTGTCCTGGTTTTGAATCTAAAACATTCAAAGGCTTTTTACAGAGCTGTGTATGTGTTATCCTTTTTATACCATTGAATTGGTTAAGTATTGTTCACTTTTACTAACTTTTAAGGTATTTTTATTTAGCAAAAAGGTTTAGACAGATGTGTTTATGACAATTTTGATCAGGTATATGAATTTTGTTCAAGTTGTATGATTGTTGATCAAAATTATTTAAAAGATGTTAATAACTGTAGGTGTATACAGTGTATTACAGCTGCATTACAGAAAAATTGCTTTAAATCATTTTGCAATGACAAAGAGGAATATCAAGCATTGAGTTTTCTAATAGAAGCATTCAAAATTTCTGATCATTATGAATCTTATTCAGTTACTGACAGAAAGAACAAGAAAAATGTTGAGGCCCTGACATATTTAAAATATTCTGTTGATAAATTTAGTACCCTTCATAGGAATTTACTGTCATTTGAAAAATGGAATCTTATCGAATCTGTAATTAATATTTACTCACCTAATTATGTTCAAAAATCAGAAGTATTTGACGACAGCGACAATGATGATAGCGATGATGAAAGTATAGGTGATAATGATTATGATAATGCTTCTGATGATGCTGTACTAAAAACTGAAGAATCAATTCGATTGACTCCAAAATATATTTTATCAACTGTTTATACCTCATTAATTTTGAAAGCAAAGATTATCGCCAAATGGAAGCCAAGTATTGCAACAAGTACCGTTAAATCAGGAACATGCCTAAGTACTTTGACCCTCTCAGAATTTACAACTACTTCAGAAACCCTTATTGAAACAGAATTGACCACAGGAACTATTATCAATTCCAAAACTAAATCAATCACTACAACAGATTTAGACACTAGATCCACAGTACTGCTTTTAACAAATTATATTGAAGACTACACAACTACAACAGAAACTGATGTCTCATGTACTGCTAGGACTAAAGAAAGAGATGTAAGAAAAACTACTACAGAGACAGAATTAGATATTGAAACAAAATTTAAAAGAGTTTGTATAATTACTACAACTGAGCCATATACAAAAACTAGAATGAAACCTTCCCTCACTACAACCACCAACACTAAAACAAAAACTAAAACTAAAACAAAGAAATTCTACATACATACAATTACAACAACAACAGATTTAGAAACTAAAACAAGTGCTGAAAGTACAACTTCACCTACATTATTGTATCCTTTCCTACCTGATATAAAATTTGAAATATATGAAATGTCAGATGCCTTTGTAATATATTCAACGACAGCTAATTCTGCTCATGACAAAGGACATGACAGTTTAAATAAATTCCAGCCTAGAAATTTAACTAAATACTCACCAAACAAAAATGGAAATAAGTCAAATGGTACTTCAGGTATTAATAAATATAAAATGAATGTCTCTAGACACAATATTGAACTTCAGTCGTCAGCTTCAAGAACTAGCAAAAAAATTATGATTTATTCAATGATAGCAGCAACTTTTGTTATTGGAGTTGTATTTGGTAAAAATGTATTTCCAAGCAGCGTTTCCAATCAAGAAAATGTTGATGAGAGTGATTTGTATATTGAGGTATCTTCTCGAGGCAGTAGTATCCTGACAATTAGTGATGAATCGTTAACAAGTGTTGAAGTTCGCGTTATTAATGATACAATACCTCGAGAGAGTATTAATACTGAAGATATTGTTAAACAGATAAGATATTATAATGAATATTTAGGTGTTGATTAATGAATATTTATCTTTTGTACATACATTTCATGAATTACCTGAAATTAGCTAACAACGAAACAATATATTAAATTGATATATTCAAAAAAGCAAAAAAATATAATTTACGAAAAGAGTTCAAGATATGATATGCATTTAATTTTATTGGACACCAATTAACTGACATTGATTTAAAATCAAACGATTATTGAAGCATTCGCTATCATTTTATTAATTATTCATCATTAGCTCATTTTCAAGTTCTTTTGATAATCAATTCTCTCTTCTACGGAAAGCTGCTGGCTGACACGCCTGAGCAAAAAAGTCACTCCGTTTGAAATTTTTCAGGTTTGGAAGAATTATAAAAAAATTGTCAGAGAAATGAAAATAAAATATAGGAACTTCAGTTAATTTAAAGTTCAAATGGCTTCTATTTTATTTTTATGAAGATATTTTTTTTTCAGGGACAAAATTGGAATAATTATATTCAACAAAACGTTCTTTATTTTAATTGCTTAGACTGAAGACAAATATAATTGATCATATTAATCATTCAATCATTTAAAATACTAAAGGGAGAAGTATTGATTAAAGCTTCTTTGTATTAAAATTTGAAATTTAGGGAACATCTGTAAGAGTTATTGAAATAGATTAAAAGTAGAATAAGATATACAATATAAAACATTAATATGGCTAGTGCATTGAAAGTAAAAAAACTTTTTGACCAAGATTCTAATGGTAATGATAACTCCAGTTCAAAACTAAGTTCCCGTGTTCAAACTGCCCAAAAGGCAAATGAAGTTGATACCGATGATATCGATGAAGAAGATGAATCTGGTCAAAATATTATTTTAAACATTATTTCACAATTAAGACCAGGTTCTGATTTATCAAGAATTACATTACCAACTTTCATTTTAGAGAAGAAATCTTTTTTAGAAAGAGTTACTAATCAATTACAATTCCCAGATATTTTGCTAGATGCTCACTCAGATAAAAATGAATTGGAAAGATTTGTCAAAGTTTGTTCGTGGTATTTAGCAGGTTGGCATATTGCCCCCAAAGCTGTTAAAAAGCCTTTGAATCCAGTACTTGGTGAACATTTTACAGCTTATTGGAACTTACCAAATAAACAACAAGCTTTTTATATATCAGAACAAACAAGCCATCATCCACCAGAATCTGCATATTTTTATATGATTCCTGAATCAAATATTAGAGTTGATGGTGTTTGTATTCCAAAATCAAGATTTTTAGGTAATTCATCTGCTGCAATGATGGACGGTTCTACAGTATTACAATTTTTAGATATTATGGATTCAAAAGGTAACCCAGAAAAATATATTTTATCACAACCAAATGTATATGTTAGAGGCATATTATTTGGTAAAATGAAAATTGAACTTGGTGATCATATGGTTATAAAAGGACCTTCATACATTGCAGATATCGAATTTAAGACTAAAGGTTTTATTTCAGGTACGTATGACGCAATTGAAGGTACAATCAAAGATTATTCTGGTAAAGAGTATTATGAACTTTCTGGCAAATGGAACGAAGTAATTTACATTAAAGATTTAAGAGAAAAATTTGCAAAGAAAACAATCTTATTTGATACAAAGAAAGCTACTGCTACTAAACCAAGAGTACGTCCTTTAGAAGAACAAGGTGAGTATGAATCTAGAAGACTTTGGAAGAAGGTAACTGATGCATTAGCTGCTCGTGATCATAAAGTTGCAACTGATGAAAAGTTTAAAATTGAAAATTACCAAAGAGAGCTAGCTAAAAAACGTGCAGAAGATGGTGTTGAATTTCATCCAAAACTTTTCAGAAAAGCTAAACCAACTGAAGATTTAGATTACTATATTTTTAAGCATATTCCTGAAAAAGATACTACACCCGAAGAGCAGATCAAGAGTATTTTAGAGCTAGCACCAATATTGCCAGGTCAAAAATTTACAGAAAAGTTTGCTATACCTGCACACAAGAAACATGAAATACAGAAGAAAGAAGAGAAAAGCTCACGCAAATAAATTTATAAAAATTACTATTTTGATAATAAGCAAAGACCTAAGAATTAATGAATATTAACCTTTATCTGTCTATCTAAATACTTTTATATCCATCTCCATATTTTTTTTGTATTTATCATAATTTTTAGACACAAGAAAAAAATTATGATAGAGTAACTGAAAACTGTTGAATTTGAAGTTCATTACAATCCAACATTATTAGAAATCGCTAGAACCTTTTTTTTCAAACCAAGGTGAGTTATTATCGTTACTAATTTTGCATCTGATACATGTTTATCAGGAACTATTGGATGATTTCTAATGAATCGAATTTCACCGTATTCATTTTCAAAATTAATAATTTCCTTTTTCCATTTCGAAAGTGGTACAGTAAAATCCATTATTTTATATGATTTCATCACACTCAAGAAACATAGAAAAGGAGGCCAATCTTTCAATTGAAAATTATCAATCATAATTGTCAGTTCATCAATTAATTTTATAATATCAACTTTATAATAGGTAGGAATGTACTCATTTTTTTCTTCACCCTGATATAATTTATTTAATCGATAGTAATTATCAATATTATAATGCAGTTTTTCTTGACTTTGACATACCATATATGTTAATGCACTCCATGCTGAACAATCACGAATATTTGAGAAACAGAATTTTTTTATTTTTTCAATAAGGTCTTTCTTTTCAGAGTAAGGAATAATATCAAAGAACCATCTAGCTGTATTCCAGCAATAATAGTTTGAAATATGAAGACTACCAGAATTTAAAAATGCGTTAGAATAGTTCATCACTTTTGTTTGTTGAAAAACATTCAGTATAATGTATAATTTCTTGTAAAGGTACCATAAAGACGATGATTTATTTAATCTATTACTTGATGATGTCAATAGAGCTTCTATCAGTTTAATTTCATTTCCTAAGATGCTATTAGGAGAGTTTAGCTTAAATTCTTTTATATTTTCTAGAATGAGCTTCTCATGTAGGTTAATAATTGTTTTATTTTCAGGAGTTGTAAGTAGAAACCCAATTGTGCAATAATATGCATCGTTATTACAACCTACTAAATTTTTAGACATATACACATTCATAAAATCATGGGTTTCCTTAAAAATTTTCAAGTAAGTAGTCTTGAAGCATACTATTTCAATCTTTTTGGGTTCATTAGAAATGAAAAAATCACTTTCAATGGATGACTGATCTGGTGCAAACGTAAGTTTTACAGGCTTCACTTCTTCAATCTGTGTTATATTTTCAAAAAATCTTTTCGTTAATGATAAATCACTAGTATCTGACCTCATCTCATCTGTGAAATGTAAAATTTCTTATAAATTTCCACACGACTGATAATATGCAATATTAATGCTAATTTTTCGAATCTTGAGTATCAATAATAAAAATATCTGATTAGCTAATCATGGAGGTTGCCTTAATAGCACCATTTTCATTTATCTACTTACATAATGGTCTATTGCTTTTATACATGAGATTGATCAATTTAATTTAATAATTTCCATATTTCGTATAAAATTAACTGCTTAACTTTGTGAGATTGTTTGTTTATTCTACTACGTAAAGGCATCATATTGATGCATATAGCAGTGAGTTTACAATAAAGATAAATTAAGATAAAAATATAATCAATGGAAGCTTTAATTATTCATTATACTGGTATTAAGCACACTCTATTATGAACTTAGATATTTTATTTACTTGACAAGAAAAGAATTTGTGTTTGTAGTTCTACAGCTTCATAATGATAGTTTTTGCTTATTCAGAAAGATAATTATGCAACATTATCAAATTATTTATTATTATTTATATGTACTTTTAATTAATTTATTTACTTTTTTATTTTTTTGCATTTTTGTTAATATTTGATAATTCTAGAATAAAAAAAATCAAAAAAAAAAGATAAAACCAAAAATATATTAACCAATCTATCAACTGTTCACTGAACTAACAGAATTAGTTACTGCATTTTCATCTTTGGACGTTGTAATTTCTGATTTTGATCTTTTAGTACCATCGGCGGAATTATCATCCTTTCTTCTTTTATGTTTCTTTTTAATTGGTCTTTCTTCACCTTCTCCATAAACTTCATCAGGTAATTCATGCAACTTAACATATCTAATAGATAATGCAAACTTTTCAGTATCTTGGTATTCTTCGTTGATGTTACGGCAAAATGTTAAAAACTCTGTACATGGAACATGAATGTCTATCTTTTCCTTTTTATTTTCAACATTAACATCAAGGCCAATATACATTGTCATCATATGAGCTTGTGATTTATCTTTAACCTCTTGGCTGTCTTTGTTTTCATCTGTTACTTTTGTAAATTCTATTAATGCATTTTCAGTCTTATGAGAACCATAGTTATAAACAATGTCTTTATATTCATTTTCGTTTGAATAACAGTAGGAAGATTCAAAAGGTTTTACAAATGTATGTGCTAGTTTGATACCAGGTAATGCTTCCAATTTTAATATAAGCAATCTTACTTTACTCTCAACTAAACCACTCCATTTTAAGTGTTCTTCATCGTTACCTTTAGTGGAAGCTGTAATAGTAAGATAAAATTTATAATCATAAAAAAATGTATGCTTCTGAAATAAATCACTCCAAGTAGCTTTATTTGAAAAAATATCAGTTGTTATTTTTACACCCCTTTCAAATTCTTTCAATATCACCTTTTTAGTCGATTCTGTAATATTATGCGTTGCACACATAGATGGATAAGCTGGTGTAATTACAGGCATTCTATGAGATCTATCTTGTGCATAAATTTTAGGATTCCAAACACGAACTTGTAATGGTCCATCTTCAATGGGTTTTAGGACAACTGGTTGTGGCCATTTCCACTCTGATAATATTTTAAAAAATCTATTTAATATTACTGCACTGCAAGCATTTGGATATAATTGACAAATTCTTGCTACTAACATTGCCCATGCAACACCACCTGGGAAACCAAATACATTACCATAAACTGCTCTTCTTTGTGCCCAAAGTTTAATAGCTCTTAAAGCTATCCTAAATACAATAGGTTTTGGAACTAGTTCTAAAATTTCATCAGTTACTCTTGTACCATTTAAAGATCTTAAATCTCTTTCATCTAGATTTCTTAGAAGATTTTTATCACTTAAAGTTAATGATATTGGTACTTGGGCAATATCCAATTTTGCGTTAATTAAATCAATTGAAATACCACTAAATTTAATTTTAATAATTGGTACATATGCATCAGGAACTGGTGCAATTTCATCTAATTCTTTTCTTTCTCTTAATAATTCATCAAAAACGGAAAAAAAATCTTCCCTTGTTACATGTTTTGGTACAACAACTAAAGCATCAATATCACTACCAGGACCATGAACACCTAATCTATAAGAACCAAATGTGAAAACTTTACCACCAGCATCTTTTGCCATACCATCCGACATATTTTTTTTTTTTGAAACTCTATAAACAAATTCTTGCGTTAAATTCTGTAAAATTTCTAACACTTTAACTCTATTTGCTGTATCTTGTTCAGATTCAAAAGAACCTTCTTGTTTTAACTCATGAACTAATTCATCATTCAATTTATTTTCAGCAGCTGTAGGATTTGCTGTTGAAACAGGTCCAGTAATACCATAAACTTTCTGATAATTCATTATTCTCCTTTATATTATAATCAGTTCAATTCTCAATTGTCAATTGTCAATTTATAATATACAAATATTCAAGATCTGAATATAATTTTCTTTTATCTTCTATTTTTCTTTTCTCACGTTGAAACCAATTAACGAAACAGTTTAAACCGGAATATTAAAGATATAATGAAATAGATTAACCTCAATATATTTATAACACCTCAAGCTAGCCCTCTTCAACTCAAATAACTCATTTAAATATCAAATTAAGCATTAAATAACACAATATCTCTTTTATTCTTCAGAGTTCTCAATAAATTTTTATGTATATTTTTTTTTGTAGCACAAGTTTGAGGGTAAGTGTCAATTTAGCGGCCCCTTTTGATGGCAAAGTTCCAAAAAAAATATAAAAGCTGAAAAGAGAAATATAATTGATGAATTAGATCAAAGATAAGCTAGTAAGATTTCGATTTAACGTGGTACTTTTCTGTTAAACACAATAGGAAATACTCTAATAGAACAATTAGTATATTGATAATTATATACTTGTTTGTTTTTGAATTAGTTTAGTTAGTTTCTATTTACTTTACTTTTGAAAGAGGAAGAAGAAATAAGAAATAAGAAATAAGAAGAATATTTTTTTTATTTTGAAAGAATCTTTGAAAAATGGATGAAACTTTAATTGCTACTATTAATAAGTTACAAGATGCTTTGGCACCATTAGGTGGTGGTTCTCAATCTCCAATTGATTTACCACAAATCACCGTTGTTGGTTCACAATCTTCTGGTAAATCTTCTGTTCTAGAAAATATTGTTGGTAGAGATTTCCTACCTAGAGGTACTGGTATTGTAACTAGAAGGCCTTTAGTATTACAATTAATCAATAGAAGATCAAAAAAAAATGTCGATTCAACAGCAAGTGAATTACTTGATTTAGATTTAAATGATAATAAATCGAATGGAAATGATAAAAAATCAAATAATGTTAAAGGTCAAGCAGAAGATAATGAAGAAGAATGGGGTGAATTTTTACATTTACCTGGTAAAAAAATTTTCAATTTTGAAGAAATTAGACAAGAAATTGTTAAAGAAACTGATAAAGTTACTGGTGGTAATTTAGGTATTTCACCAATGCCAATTAATTTAAGAATTTATTCACCACATGTACTAACATTAACTTTAGTTGATTTACCTGGTTTAACAAAAGTTCCAGTTGGTGATCAACCACCTGATATTGAAAGACAAATTAAAGATATGTTATTAAAATATATTTCAAAACCTAATGCAATCATCTTATCAGTTAATGCAGCAAATACTGATTTAGCTAATAGTGATGGTTTAAAATTGGCTAGGGAAGTTGATCCAGAAGGTACAAGAACTATTGGTGTTTTAACAAAAGTCGATTTAATGGATCAAGGTACCGATGTTATTGATATCTTAGCTGGTAGAGTTATTCCATTAAGATATGGTTATATCCCAGTTATTAACAGAGGTCAAAAAGATATTGAAGGTAGAAAAACAATTAGAGCTGCTTTAGATGATGAAAGAAAATTTTTTGAAAATCATTCTTCTTATAGTTCAAAAGCTCAATATTGTGGTACTCCTTATTTAGCCAAAAAGTTAAACTCAATTTTGTTGCACCATATCAGACAAACCTTACCAGAAATCAAAGCTAAGATTGAAGCTACATTGAAAAAATATCAAAATGAATTATTCAATTTAGGTCCAGAAACAATGGATTCATCAAATTCTATTGTTTTAAGTATGATTACTGATTTTGCAAATGAATATGCTGCTATTCTAGATGGTGAAGCTAAAGAATTATCAAGTAATGAACTTTCTGGTGGTGCTAGAGTTTCCTTTGTATTTCATGAAGTATTTAAGAATGGTGTTGATGCCTTAGATCCATTTGATCAAATTAAAGATTCTGATATTAGAACTATTATGTATAATAGTTCTGGTTCAGCTCCATCTTTATTTGTTGGTACTGATGCTTTTGAAGTTTTGGTTAAACAACAAATTAAGAGATTTGAAGAACCATCTCTTCGTTTAATTAGTTTAATTTTTGATGAATTAGTACGTATGTTGAAACAAATCATTACTCAAACAAAATATTCAAGATATCCTGCATTAAGAGAAGCTATTTCTAATCAATTTGTTGAATATTTGAAGGAAGCTATTATTCCAACCAATGAGTTTGTAGTTGATATCATTAGATCCGAAGAAACTTACATTAATACTGCCCATCCTGATTTATTGAAGGGTTCACAAGCTATGGTTATGGTTGAAGAAAAATTACATCCTCGTCAAGTTACTGTTGATCCAAAGACTGGAAAACCATTGCCTCAAACTTCTGCTCCAGCTGCTGCTGTACCTGCACCAGATGAGAAATCTGGTTTCTTTGGAGGTTTCTTTTCTTCCAAAAATAAGAAGAAATTAGCAGCATTAGAATCTCCACCTCCTGTATTAAAAGCTACTGGTCAAATGACTGAAAGAGAAACCTTGGAAACCGAAGTCATCAAGTTATTAATTAGTAGTTACTTTAACATCGTTAAGAGAACTGTTGCTGATGTAATTCCAAAGGCCTTAATGTTGAAGTTAATTGTTAAAAGTAGAACTGAAATTCAAAAAGTTTTATTAGAAAAACTTTATAATGAACAAAATATTCAAGAATTAACAAAAGAAAATGATGGCACTATTCAAAGAAGAAAGGAATGCCAAAAAATGGTTGAAATTTTAAGAAATGCTAGTCAAATTGTTTCAACTGTTTAGTTATTTCGATAAAGATATATTTTCTTCTCACTCATTGTAACAAAGTATTCACTGTTTAAAGTTAATAAACTACTAGATATCTATATATATGCCTATATACCATAAAGCAGGATAATAAAAAAAATTTTTGGTTATATTTCGTTTAACCTAACTTGTTCTTTGCTTTCTATCCACAAAAAATCCGACACGCAAAAAACAAATCTTTATGACAAAACGAAAAACTATGTTCGGAATATTTAAAAAACAATTAAAGCCATTAAGCAGTTTTTTATATATTTATGAAAATAATATTAAAAAAATAAAATTATTAAAAGTGAGACACGTGATATAATTATAATTATTTTGTTTTTAATGTAGCAGAAGTGGTTTTTGCATTACTATTACGAGGTCCTCTCCTCCCTCCAGTTGGAGAAGAGGGAGAGATTGGGTCTGCGTACTTGTATTGCAAGAGATAGGAATGATAATGCAGTTTATATCTTACAAGAGTTTATAGCTCTGAGTTTTATCTAAGAGAAGAATGGATATATCTTGATCACCTTGTTAAGTTTCAAAGGCAGAAGTAACTCAATGAGTACTTCTCCTGTCTTGAAGGTCATCATTTTTTTTTTTGAAGATATCAGAGAGATTATGTCAATTTAAATCAAGAAGTATTGGCAAATTAGGTGGAATATACTTTTCACTTATTATTGATTTTCTAAATTTATTTGAAGCCAACGGTAAGGTATTTAAAATCAAATAAATTCTTATAAATATGTTATTATTCAGAGGTTGTTATTTATAAGAGAGCAGAATGGAGAGATTACATAAGTTAAACTTTGGAGAAAATGAATTATTAATAGAAAACTTTAATGCGTATATATTACAAAAAATAAATTATTTATTTCTTCAAACTATTTAAACGTGCTTGCAGTTCATCGTCTGGATTGGCAAAGTGTTCCCCTCCTGCACCAATAGGTTCTGCAATTGGACTATTCAATTCTTGTACATTAATATTTTGAATTAAATCCTGTGGTGTACTTTGTAGTTGAGCATTTAAATCAACTCCAATTTCATCTAATACTTTATTAACGATTTCATCTGCTTCTTCATCTTCATCTAATTCGTCTCCCATAGCATTATCAATAGCTTCATCCATAAATTCTTGTCTTTGATCCATTAAATCACTTTGTTTTTCAAATTCCATTGATATTTTTTGAAGTTGAGGTAAATTCATTGATTTGTTCATGCCTGATAATAGCATTGTAGCTTCATGCATAGAATTTGTCATTTGGTCACTACTTCTGACAGCTTGAATTCTCAAAGAAATTGCTTGCAATTGTGTTTTCATATTATCAAATTTTTGAATGTAATTTTTTGTCCTAACTAAATCTTTAGCTTTAATTTTTGCTGCATTAATTTGTCCATTTTTTGCAGCCCTTTTAATATCTGCTATTAATGTCTTTTCTTGAGACTCAAGTTTTCTCTTTTCCCTATCTAATTCTCGTTGTGTTCTTTCCAAAGCCCTTTGATTCTTTAATAATGGTTAAGTAAAATAAATTAAATTTATTGCAAAAAATCTGTTAGTAAAAATATTTTTCAAATGCATATGTACTTTATAATTAGAATGCTTTTTTCAAAATTTAACATACTTTTTTCAACCTTTCTTGAGGAGTCTGGCTTTTACCAAACATCCATTGAAACATACTCATTTTATATGAAAAAAAAGACTCGTCTATCTTAATTAAATGGATATATCAGTAGTAAATTTAATAATGTAATATTCAATTACTTCATTTAATAAAATATTTAATATTTTTTCTTCAATCTTTAAATATTGTAACCCTTAATCATTTAAAAGTTCACTTATTAACCTCTCCTATATATTAAATAATAGTCAAAATTTGAAAAAAATATCAAAAATTCAAAATGGGCAGACAATCAATAATACACAGAATAGATTACCCTGATATCAGATAATAAATTGAAAGTGACAGTAAGAAATGTTTCAAATTAACATAGAGCTTAGAGGTATATTTCGGACACCAATTACCAAGAAGTAGAATATACCAGTAATTATGAATAATTAATTTCAGCCACTTTACTTTTTCTCTTTTTATGAGACACCCACCATTAAATGAAAACAAGAAAGATACACACTTCTCTTTGTCATTGAAAAGAAAAGTTATATGGAGTAGAAGAAGTAACATAAAACTGAAAAGGTCAGATAAATACACCAACACAAATTAAAATAGTATTTAAGTAATACGAATTGAAGTTGAGATTGCTCTTTATTAACATAACAGTCTTTTAAATATGTCAGCTGCGTTCGTTATTCCTCAGTTTTCCATAATTTAGAAAATAATATACATCATCGTATCTAAAAGATAAATGATGCTGATAATGAAATTAGTTACTGCAGCTTATATCTTTATAATACCATTACTCAGCCATGAGTATGTAATTGCTTTGAGTCACTGTGTATAATATCATCACTAAATAGAAGTGATGCACTTTTTAACTTGAATAAAGGTTTAACAGGGTAAACTATTCCCCATAATAAAATATTTTGGCTTTAAATTCTGAAAAAAATGCAATTTGTGAAAAATCAGAAAATTGAGAAATATGAAATTTATCTGAATATATATGGATAATATATATATATGGTTTTATATCTCTTTATCTATAACCATTGAAAGAGGAACAGAACATTGAAAAGTAAAACAATAAACTGTTTTTTTATCTTTTTTTTTTATTGACAATTATCAAAGTTGTATTTTCTTTATTTTTGGACTCTCATTCAATATATTTTCAGAAATAAGGTTGGTTCCTCTTATATTCAGAATTCGATAGTTATTTAACGAGGAGTGTTTCCTTAAATATATTTAAGATAGTAAGATGTTATATGAATTAATTGGTATAGTGCGTGTAGTTAATCCACTTACAGCTAGTCATGAAACTAAAGAATTAGCAACTACAATTGGAAAATTAATTATAAATAATAGAGGTGTTGTCAGAAAAATAATTCCAATGGGTAATAGAATGCTCCCAAAATTAATGAAAAAAGATCAAGAACAACATTTCCAAGGTTACCATTTTCTAATGTTATTTGATTCTTCAGTTGCTGTTCAATCTGAAATCTTAAGAACCCTAAAAAATGATCCCCGTGTAATTAGATCATCTATTGTTAAAGTTAATACAAACAATAGTTTAGATATTGCTTCATCATTAGAAAGAGCTACTGGTTATAATTCATTGTTGGAAATTACTAATAAGAGCATTTTATAATTATGAAACATCAAATAAGTCATCAAATTTGTTAATAGATGAAGTTAACGTATGTTTACGTTTCTAAAATAAAAAAAGCATCAATACTTGTACATATGTTATATATAGCCACATTAATAAATTCATAAATTAATTTTAAATAATAATTTAATATAAATTTTTCTTGAGAGGAGCAGTTACATAATTGAAATAAAATAGTAATTTTATATGCATGGTAGAAATAATATTAAATTATGGATGATAAGAGGTATATTAGTATATAAATGAAGTGTAACTTAAGTAAAATACAAAAAAATAATAATTATTAAGAACAATGCAAAACTTTTGTCCCATTTGGTTATTGATGGTATTAGTAATTGATAGAATGAAATAAAAAAAAATAATGCAGCAGAATTTTATAAATGCGTAACAGTCAATAATAGATCAAGTCCCTAAAATGAATAAATAATTTAAAATAACAAACAAATTCTTTCTATTCCTGTATAAATAAGTAAAGGCCAATTTAATATTTTATCTGTACTTTTAATTCATAATTTCTTTTAATTTTCAATTACTTTATTATTAAATTGAAATATGTTATAGCTAATCAGATCTTGGTTTTTTTGTTCTTGGTGATTTTCTTGTTTGATCTTGTGATTCATTAAAAGATGTATTTGAAGTCGATGAAGAGTGTGAGACATATGGAACATCAAAGATTGAAGGACTTTTAGTAGTTTCTCTAGCTAGACTTAATTCAAAATTAGTATCTAAATTTTCCAATGGAACATTTTCAATATCTGTACCATCATTTGTTAATGGATTATTTTTAACCATATCATATTTTTTAATATTTGCATATGACCATCTACAGAATGCATCATCACTTATCACTGGTAAATGAGTATATTTTGTATATTGGAAAATAATGAACGATAATACGGAACCTGCCATTAAATCAACGAAGTAATGATGAGTTAAATACATTGTTGACCACCATAACCAACAAACATAAAAAATGAATAATGGTTTTAATCTTGGGAAACAATAAGAGAAGAATAAAGCTTCCATTGTAGCACAACCAGAATGTAATGATGGGAATGCACCAAAAATAACAGAAGAATTTTCAAAACCATTTGTATATAAATTTATTCCAAATAATTCATCAATTCTTGCTAAACCACCTGGTGAACCATGCATTGTATAATTTGCAGTTTGTAAACCATATAAAATTTTATACCAAGGTGGAGCTGCAGGGAAAACATTTTGTGTAATAACACCAATTAAATTCATATAACCAAATGCAAATGCATAACCATTTAAAATTGTTGGTGGACCAAATAAGAATAAAATGATTGCAACAACAAATGGAGCACCAAAATGGAAAATACCATAAGGTAACCAAGCTAATAAATCTAAAAATGAATTTTCTGTTGTTGCTAAAAGATCACTTAAATTATCACCATATAACATTGTTTCAATAGCAGGTAATACTTTAACAGTAATTTTTGGTCTTTTTGATGAATCAAAATAAGATGAAGTAAAATATAATGCTAACCAAGTTAAAATTGGTAATGCATTCCAAAAAAATTGTGATGTAATTGGTAAAAGGAAAATTAAAATTAAAAATGAATAAAATAAAATTTTAATTAACCATGGAGCAGGATTTGTAATAAATACAAATAAAAAAATTGAAAATAAGAATGAATAATGTAAAATATCTGTTTTAGTAAATTTATAATTTTTAACTTTATTTATTGAAATTCTAATATTAAAACTTGTTTGTAAATTTGAAATTGTTGAACCTTCTGGTTTTTCAGATAAAAACCATTTTCTAAATAATGAAGCCATAATTTATTATTTAGTTTTTTTTTCTTTCTTTTAATGTTATTTTCAATTATAATAATAATAAAATTTAACGATGGTATATATTTTTAAAGTAACAATAGTAATAGTAATAGTAGTAGTAGTAGTAGTAGTAGTAATACAATAATATAATATTACTTCTTTATTAATTAGTTACTTATTCTGTAGTGAATGTGTTTTTAAAAAAAAAACAAACTAATAGTAAACTGTACAATTTCAGGTCCCAACTTTCAGTCAGATCAAAATGGATAAATGCTAAAGACAGAGTACAAAATAACAATGATACTACTATTCTAACTATAGAACTTATATTGACTGTGAATATAGAATAAATTTAAATGCAAGTGATATCTTGTTTAAACTTATAATAAAAGATAAACTTATAATATAAATTTCAGCAATTTAACTGTAGAAAGTCTCTATTGTAACTTGCTTTTAAGATGGTGAATGTTGCGATGGGATGGTATCTTACGAATTCATCTCATCTGCAACGAACTACCAAAAGGAAAAGCAAAATAAAAATGAAAACTGAAAAAAAAATAAAAAAAAAAGCGAAATTTTTCAGAGAAGAGAGGTCGTGTCTAGTGATACAGCACACGGGAAAGATATTATCATGCTTTGTGAGTGTCCGGGTAAGCCATGCTTACATGCAGTTTTTGTCCTTGGAAAAGGAAACTAAAGCGAGTTTTCCCGTCTTCGTAGTTGAAGTTGATATTTGCTCTATTCCGCGGAAACGCTGGACGAGCCAGAGAGAGAGATGCTGGATGATCGGTTGTTAGCCTTCGAAGGGGGGACTAACTACTCTGTGTCCCACCAATTTTAAATTTTGTGTCTGTAGAGAGAGAAGAGAGACACAAGTTGACTTACTTAGTTGGTCTTTGGTTGGAGGTCCCCGGGTTACCCTGCGCTCGCGTTCAGTTTCCTAATTCTAACTAACATCGTTCTGCTATCTGAGGTGATTGATTGATTACCCGTTTATCGCAATGCTTCGTTTGTCTACGGTATTCAGGGTTTTTTTATAAACCTTTATTAGAAACATAGGGTATACTTATTAATTAGGTTTACATATTTTGATATTAAATATTTTATTTCTTCGATCATGTGATGTATAACTTTTTATTTTTAATAAAGCTTAAATATATATGTTAAATATATGATAATTGTGACTAGACTAGACAAAAGACTAGGCTAGGTAGTAATTTGAAATTAAAATTATTCTTTAATTTAATATAGAACAAAAGGTTTTATATATGTAATATATAACTAAATATATATATAAATGATTTTATGTGTTAAGGAAAAAATGTTGCATTAGAAAAAGTAATTTAATTTATTACTTTTTTTAAATTTAAGCTTTAGCTAAAGCCTTCTTAACAACAAATCTCTTTTGTTTTCTTAAAACCATAACTTGGAATCTTTCGAAATCAGTTAAATTAGAACGTCTTTCACGTTGAGCAATCTTCTTAGCCCAAGTGGAAGCAGCCCATTTTTCGGTAACACCAGCAGCAACCCATTTCTTAGAAACAGTAGAAGTTCTAGAACCTCTTGGTAAATCAAAGGTTAATGGAGTTAAAACAACATGACCTAAGTTCATAGCTTGACGTGGAACACCGGTTTCTGGACCATCAACTAAAACCTATTGAAAATAATTAATTAAAATATATTAATTAAATATTGTTAGTAAAACTTGAAACTTAAAAAATTATTTAGATAAGAAACACTTATCTCATTGTAAAATGTAAGATGTAAAAAAAAAAAAGATAGATCAGATTAAAGAAATTAAGTCTCCAATTTGTACTTTTAATAATAGTATAATAATAAATGTTAAATATCTTTGGCAAATATTTCAATTTTTTTTTTCTTTCATATTTTGGATTGAAATGTATTAGTTTTAACTTACATTACTATTTGTTCATATTGATTATTCATTTATTAATAATTATTAATAAAATCAAATCATTTTCATTATTAAAATATCAACATTATTATTATACTAATTTTCAAAAGTTAAATATTCATAGTAAAATCTTCACTTCTTCCTTTTTTAACTATTCAATTTCCAATCTTATTAATTAATTATATTTTTAAACATACTCTTTTTTGGTTGATGATTTCAACAATGGTGGCCAACTTACCAGCTGATTCACCCTTTTTAACTAAAACAATACGACCAACTTCTACGGATCTCCAGTTGGAAGCTTTGACAACAGAATCGGTGGACATCTTTATTATTGTTTATTTGCACGGTTTTTAAATTATATTAAAGAGTATACAATAAAAAAACTTATAAAATATAATAAAGTTTATTTAAATATTAATATTAATTATATTTTAATATAATTGATATTTTTTTATTGAATATGGTAAAGTAAGTAATTAAGTTTGTTAGAGAATAATATTCAAGTTTCACTGTATATTCACAATTCTCAAGTTTGCAAATGTTGATGAAAAATTAGTTGCCCAAACAGTTTTACTTGAAAATTTAATATTTACCGTAAAACAAAATTGTGAAGCCCTCACTAAATTTTATTATTAGTCGCTACAATTTAGTGGTGAGCAATGAAGATTGAATATATTTACTGAGAGGTAATTATAAAATTTAGACAGGAACCTGTTCTAGCGGAAGGAATTCTTACAAAGAAGTTTCAACTAGAGCGTTAACCTTTCTAGAGGATGTCAGTGTAATAAATAACCAAGAACGAGAAAGAAAATAATTGAAGTAAACGCGAAATATTTTATAGAAATTTGTGATTTTTAATCTAAAATTGATAATTTACTTTCCGTTTTTCAGAAAGTTTTTTAAAAATATTATTATAAAACGCGGTGTACGTAAAATTATAAATCTTTATTGATAATAAAGAAAATGCACTGATGTTATATTTTGAAAACAGTCAACAATTAAGTTTTTTCAATATATTCACTAATTAATATATACATTTATTTTCTATCTCAGAAGTCTTCTAACTTCACTCATGGAAGAAATTTTTTTTTTTTCCTCTTTCTATTCATTTTGGGAACTATAAATAATAAGATGACTTTTCCACTTTGACTTTATGCCATCGTTTTAAAAAAGGCTTACAACTTACTTTTATATGTATTTAATAAGTTTCTTAATTTTTAAGTTAGTAATTGTTTCAAAATTGAACAAAAAAACTTTAAACAAATGAAGATAAATATACAATTATATGAATACAAAGAAAGATATACGATGATAATGTGACAGGAGTCCATTGAAATTGACTATTTTCTTTAATTTATTAGATCAAAAACAAGAAGTATAAATTTAATGATTTTAATGTTTCTTTTTATTTTTGTTTTAATAGTTAATTGATTATCTTAATTAGCAACTAAATATTGATAATGATGTTATAATTTGCGATCTAGGGCATTATCTTCTGGAACACCGCCATGTTCTACTATGGAAGGTTAAGCGACATGCGAACAACATTTTTACTGATATTAATTTTAGTTACACTAATTAATATAAGATTTTAGTAAATTTTATCGTGTTATTCTTTGTATAATTTATTATCTTTTTTTGTTAAATTAAAACTAAAAACAATGATTTATTAAAGACTTAAGTGATGAAAAACTTCGCCATTAGTTGATTTTTTAAATGAAAATATAATCGAAATTAACACCAAGATCTACTCTGACTTTTAAGTTTCCAATTTAAATCATTATCTTAGTATGTAATAAAAATATCTTGTTATAACAATTCTTTCAATAATTAAGTTCCTTTGTATTAACTATATCCTGCATTACTTAAAAATCTCAACCACGTGACATACATTTTTTTAATATTTTATAGAAACAATAATTAAGAAATTTGATATAATAATTGAAGGGCTAGTAATTTACTAGAAGATGTCGTTTCATTTAATATTTATTTACATATTTTAGACAAGATAGAGCACCCTCTTTTAATAATATCTTTTGTTCATTTTGGATATTTAAATATTTGACACACCTTTCTTAAAGATATGTCTAGTGCAAATTATTCACAACTGGAGAACAGAGTAAGTACAATTGTTTAATTACACGATTCATTTATTTTTTCCTATTTGGAAAGTATACAGTGAATCAGTTCATAATTAATTGAATAATAATTTCAATTAAGAAAGTTTAAAACAGCTTTATTAACACAGTATGTGGTTGTTATTTTAGAATGATCAAAATTTGGAAAGTCTTGCTAATAAATTAGCTACATTTAGAAACATTAATCAAGAAATTGGTGATCAAGCTATTAATGATAATTCATTAATAAATCAATTGTCAAATTCTTTTGATTCAATGTTAAATAATTTGAAAAATACCTCAAGTAGATTGACTAGAACAATGAGATCTGGCAATAACATATGGAGAATGGTAGGTTTATCATTGTTAATATTTTTCATTCTATATAATTTGTATAAATTTGTATAGTTATCCATTAAATAAATTTGCATCGTTTCTTTAATGACTTTCCATTTCCAGTTCCGTTTCCAAAATAGAAAAAACACAAGTAAAGATGTATATATATAAAGAAGCCTATAATATTTACTGTTTTTTATTTTAAGATATACATTCATTAAATTTATTTTTAAACAAATATAACTATCTATTGAGTTCCTTGAGTAGCGTCTTTACCTAATCTATAATTACCAATTGCTTTACCCCAGTTTACTTTTGATCTTGTTATTGGTAATCTTCTTCTTAAATCTTTAAATTGCTTCTCATTTAAATCTGCGAAAGAAACATCTAATTCATTTTCAAATCCTTTTTCGGTTTCTTTTAATGATTCTATAACTGACGAAACATCAGATAATGAAACATCTTTTAATGATTTAAAACTGACGTTACCTTCTTCATAGTAATGGACATTGACATTAATAGAACCTACCAAAGTTTTGGCGTTTGAATCGTAAATATATGAAGATTTCCAATCTCCATTCCAAAAATTTGATGGATTATATCTAGTACTACTTATTATTATAGCAGTTTTGTTTTCTTCATCCTTTACAGGATAGACAGCATATGCAACATCACCAGAAAAATTAGTTGAAGCATATTGTTTTAGATTATCTAAAATAGTTTCTTGTGTGGTATTTAATGATAAATCATAAGATTCAATGTCTAAACCTTTTAAGTTTAAATGGTCAACTGAGAATAATTTAGAAGTTACTGGATCGAAAAATTTACTATTTTCTTTATTATATTGTGAAATAATAACCATTTTACCTTCAACATCAACTGGAATTGCGTTTTTAATATTATATTGTTCAATAGCATCTAAAATTGAATCCTTAGAATTTTCACCAGCAATTGTAATAAGATCATTGTATATCTCTTTGATTTCACCACTTGGACTGTCTGCAATAATATCTGCAATGATAGAATCAAACTTAGAGGAAGACATTGGTACAATAGGAAACTATGTTTGGCAATAATAAAATTGTATTGAATTAAAAATGAATGTATATATGTATACTGTTGTGATTATATTCGTAATTAAGAAGTATTTTAAGTGTAGTTTTTGATATCATTCAAATTTATCTAATAGGGATAGTTTTTATTTTTTTTTTTCACTTCTACAACGACCATTTTTCGTTCCGGTTACAGTTTTGAGCTTTAAAATATATAATAGTATTTACTTTTATATAAGATGTGTTCAAATAGACAGACAATCTACATTTTTTGAACAAGATGTTAATGATCCAAACGGATGAATCGATAAATTACATATATGAGTGTACATGTATTTGATTACTTTTTAAGGCCCTTCTTTTGTGTATAAACCAACGGTGAATTTGTAAGTAATTAGTTCAATTTATAGTATGGAGAATGTAATTTTAAATACATTTCAACTGAACGGGAATTAAGTTGACAATAAATTAATATAAAATTCATATAAAACTTATATAAAACTTATAAAAAACTTATAAAAAACTTATATAAAACTTTTGTAAAAATATTATAAAACTGATGTATAACTTTTGTAAATGTCATTTTAATTAACTTATGATATTGTGACATTTGAATCCAATGAGCAGCAACAATGATGATTCCTTGGGTTTCAGAATGTTGGTCTGAAAGATAATGTAAGTAGTATTAACGTGGATTCATTAGTGAATCAAAAACATTATCAAAGCTTTCATCATTGCCATTATCTAGAAAAAAGAAATTGTCATTTACAAAGTCTTCTGGGTAATCTTCAAACGAAAAAGTGTTATTTTGTAAAGAAGACTTTGATTCTTGACTAAATGTTTGTTCTGGTGAATTAACTGCTTGTTCTGGTGAATTAACTAATGTAGGTAGTGGTAATTCTTGATTAACTAATTCTTCTTTATTAGGGGATTTTAACTTATTCATTACAACAGAGTAGTCATTATCTAATAAATCCCATGTTTCTGTTTCCTGAAGTATATTTTTTCTTAATTGGTGCTTCTTAGCAGGTTTTTGAATTTCAGCTTTAGATACTTTATATAACTTAGAAGGTTTTGAACTTTTTGGTTTTATAAATGCTTCTAAATTTAAATTTACATTAGGTGTGTTTACCACTGAAGAAAATTTTTGGAACGTATAATTGGTATTGTCTAAAATTTTGGATAAACTTATATGTTGTAAAGAATTTGAGGCATTTAATAAATCTGGTTGCTGTTGTAGAATAATCTGATCTGGAATGGGTCTTTGGGTTGGAGATTCAATATTTTGAGAAATATTACTCTTAATAGTATTATTTTCTGCAAATTGTTTCCAAAATTGATCCATACTTTCTGGAGTAATATTTGTATCTTCTAAAATCCCTTCACTAAATATATTATCGTCAAATTCTAAATTAGAATTTTGTACTTCAATATCTTGATTAGATTCATTTTTATTTGTAGTGAAGTACTGGGTTAGTACTCGTACATAGCCTAATTGAGTAAAGGTATTGAAAGCACGATCTTTTGCCAAAATACCTCTAGCATGTCTATTTCCATCCGTTGATGGCTCTTCACCGCTCTTCCCATCTACTTTTATTGTTTTAAAGTAATCAAAGAAATATTGAGGTGCATTAATAATTTTAATGTTACTATATGAAATTAATGTCTTTTGAATATTCAATAAATTATCAATATTAATAAGCTGTAAATATTTATTTCTTGCAGTTCTTATATCTTTATTAAACTCAGAAATAATTGGAAAAAATTTTGATTTTGTGACATCTTGAACTGGGTAAAATAAAAGTGATTTTGAAGAAAAAACTAAATTATTACTTTTAATTAATTCAATTCTGTTGAAGTATTCATCGAAAATATTTTTATTTTCTTTAATAACTCCAATACAAACTTCACAATATTCACCAACAGTAATACCAACTAAGTTTTTGAATAATCTATTGAAATTGTGTTTAGCAATTGACACTGTATATGACGCCTCTTCATACCCGGCATGGTAAGCATACTTAATAGTGTCAGTGACAGCCTCAAAAGAATGGTAATTTTTTGCTTTTGTAGTTGAGCAAGTTAGTAAATTTTTCTTTCTAGAGTGTGAATTGTTCTTAGCAGTAATTCTTTCATCTGATTCAATTTGTAAAAAAGAATTAATAACTGTGTAAGCCAAAAAATTACAAACAGAATCAACTTTTGCCAGGTTTACAACTTCAGTTGTGCCTAAAATCCTATTGTTATAAATATTTATAACAGAATCCTCATCTTTCTTATTTTCTTCAAGCAACGAAACAAACCTCAGGTTTTCTTGTGGAACAACTGGGTTCATTTTGTGAATCTTATCAGATAAATTTACTGGCATAAAATAGTATTTGTTTTTTTTTGAAGGTAAAAATCTTTTAGTAAAATCAATTACTTCCTTTTCCATACTTATTGGAACTTGGTGTAACAAATGTGGTCTAAAAGAAATTGCTTCATTTGCATATACCATAATAAATGCAGATAGTTCTATTGAAATATCTCTTAATGATTTCATCTCATCATTTATTGGTACATACTGTAAAGTATCAAAATTTGAATTTTGATAAAGGTTTTCATGAATATCTTCCAATAGCATTATAAAGTTTTTAAAAGAATTATTTTTTTTTTGTTAAATTTAATTGTATAGCGAATGTAATTTTAGTTATAATGTTTTAGAAACTAGTTTAGTCAATATGGTATTATTATTTATTGAATTCTGTTGTTATTTAACTATATAAACCAAGGAAAGAATTATTTAAAAGTGGTAATTAACTATTTGATTTAAAATACATTGACTGGAATATTATGGGTTATTTATATGTTTTATTTCTCAATAAAAGTTCTAAATTAATTATTAAATATTGCTAAATCTGAAATAAAACAGCTACAGATATATTTTAAACTCCTGCTTATTAGGTAATTAAAGTTATGAGGTTCATTGTTGTTAATGGTAACTACTACCATAGTAACAAAACCTCTAATGGCTATATGTGTAATTATGTAAAAAAAAACAAATGTAACTATTCTGCTATAACCTAAACAATTGAGGAAAGATAATTAGAGGTACTAACAATAGCAGTTTCTT
Organism: Vanderwaltozyma verrucispora; assembly: GCA_030565105.1. Lineage (NCBI taxonomy): Eukaryota > Fungi > Ascomycota > Saccharomycetes > Saccharomycetales > Saccharomycetaceae > Vanderwaltozyma > Vanderwaltozyma verrucispora. The sequence goes on from JAJMAX010000034.1 coordinate 89,744, forward strand.
CCAGATATCATTATCGTTTACAGAATAAAACAGTAGCTGCTATTTTAAAGGATAATAATTAAAAAAAATAGCAGTTAATTAAAACTGCTAAAAGGAAATATATGATACTTATTATATTCTTTAAGAGACACAGCTTATTTTGTGACACTTTTCTGTTCTCGCTATGTTTTATACAAATCAATCGCCGCCTTTCTCCTAATTAGCATCAAATGTCATAAAACCTCAAAGAATATGCATATTGTGGAATATCTATATAATACAACATTATAAATCATTATTATCGCAAGGCAGTTGATATATCCCTATATTTCTACGATTTAGCAATATAGTCACTTAGATTCAGTGCCTGATTACAATCTGGTGAATATTGCCTGTTGACCTTCAATCTTAGATTTGAAAATATTGTTGCCAAAAGATAAAATATCTTTACATTCTCTGAGATATTACCATTTATTAATTTATTTAATTTATTTAATTTAATTACAAATCAAATTATTTATTGTGTCAATGAAAACCAATGTTATATTTTTCATATGCAAAAACCATTCATTTTATTACAGGCACTTCTTTTAATTTAAATTGACTTATAATAAAAATTAGTTTTATGCGTATTAAATTCAGGTTTAGAATTCAGTACCTCAATATTAAATTAATAAGCAGAATATTAATATTTCAATATTAGTTTGATACGCCAAAGAAGAATGATTTTTAAGAAGTTCTTAGTTCATTTTCATCATTTATTTACTAGCATCTAAATACACTTAGCTTATTTCAAAATATTTAATATAGTAAGCGTATAAAAATCATTATATAATATTCTAAATAAAATATATTTAGATCAAGTGCATATTATAGACCAGTCGGTTGATTACTTACTGGGTATGGTAAACTGTATCCTTGAGAGACATTTGGTTGTTGCTGTAGATATTGTGTTCCTTGAGGATATGGTGGTGGTTGAGAAGCTTGTTGTAGTTGAGAACCATTATTTACAACTTGGCTAGGGGCAGTATTTGGATAAACCGGTTGATGTTGTTGTTGACTTTGGAAGCCATACGTTGGTGAATTTTGATTAACGTTTTGATATACTTGTTGTGGATGAAATTGCTGTGCTACTGTTACTGGATTTTGCATTGGTGGGGAAAATTGTTGTGTTTGTTGAACAGTATCAGTCGACAGTGGTATATACGCATTCGCAGCACGGTCTAACAGTTGGCTATATGTAGTTTCAGCATTAGCTAATATTTGGCGTAATGATGTAAGATCTTCTTTTTTTTGGGAATATTTGCCAATCATTTTGGCAATTTGAGGCCTTAGAGGAGTGACGGAACCATATAACTCATTAACTTTTGGATCCTGGGTTATATCATTACCGGTATCGTTGCTTGAAATAGAATTATTTTTCAGAGTATTTTGTAACAGATCAATATTTGATTTTTGAGATAATAATGCATCTTCGATTTCAGTTTCTTTTTGTAATTCTTGCGTTGATAATTCCGTAATTGGTGTAACATAATTCAATGGAAAAATACCAATTTCACCACGTAATGTACCTTTCCACCAATCTCTATAAACTTGTTCCAAAACAGTAATTACATCACCTTTTTTAAAAGATAGTTCATTTGCATCGGTAGCTGTTAAATTGTACATAGCCCTTACTTTTCTAATAATCTTTGGAGCTTGAACTTTTTGTTGCTTTTGCTGTTGTTGCTGTTGTTGGATAATTTGACCTTGTTCTTGAATAACTGGCTGTTGAACACTTGCTATTTGTTCGTGCTGTTTTTTTTCATTTTCAAATTCAGTTAAGGATAATTTTAAAGCAAGTTCAAAATCCTCATCTTCTTTTGATTGTTTTTTAGTACCTTCACTTTTTTGATAATTATTATTTGAATGAGAATGGGAATGAGAATGGGAATGTGATTTATTATCATTTGAAGAATCTTCCATCAAATAATTATATTTTTTATTTGATTTAATTTTATTATAAAGATCATTCATATAACGTAATGAAGGATCATCTTTAAATGATTCTGATAATTGTTTAATTAAACTAAATAAATGTTTTTTAATCAAAGAATGAATAGAATTACTTTCGATAATATTATTTAATGTTAATGTAAATGATTTTGAATCAATTTTTTGTTTCATTCTAGAACCACAATTTTCAGCAATTGTTAGAATCAATGAAATTGTTCTTAGAATAACATTAGCATCAGTTTGGCGTAACCTTTCTTCAATAACTTTCATAACTTCATCAGAACATTCTTCTGGATCAGTTTTAATCAAATCACACACTTCTAATAAATATTGCCAATTATCAGTTCTTAATTTAGCATCTGTAGCTTTTAGGACAGTTTTCCTAATTTGAAGCCTTTGGTTTCCCATGTTTGTTTCCTATAACGATTTCTTATGTTTAAATATTCTATCCACTATTCAGAGTAATAAATGATCCTTGCTTTTATAAACTACAAATTACATATTACAAATTATAAATTATTCAAGTAATTAATTGTTCAATAAACTGAATTTTTCAAAAATGTTCTAAGCCTTTAAAAATGCTTAATAGAGGAGAAATACGGCGATATTAAATGATTTAACTGTAATCCAAGTGACCACTATTAAAGAATGGATTAGTCAGTTATTGTAATGACTAAACTGTATATTGTTTAAAAAACTGCTTCCATTTTAACGATTTGGTTGTCACAAATTACTTTCAACTTATAATTCTCTTCCGGAAAGGGACCAAACTGTGAACTAAACATAAAATATTCTTGAAAAATTGTAAATTCTAATTAAATGTTTGAATGGACAAGAATATGACACTGGTAATCCCTGGTATAGCTTATAATAGTAGATAGTAACTGCAATTGATCAATTAACTAACTATCTATAGTTTCCACTCTGTTAGTGCTGTATACGGTGTATCACGTGCCACACGCTAACTACTACTTTTTGCTCAAACAGCAAGAAAAGAAATGTAAGAAATATAAGAAAGATGGATGGATGATAGATAGATGCTGAAGTTGAACTATTTTGGTTATCAGAAGGGCACAGATTCTACTATTTAGTAGCGGTGAGAGTTTCATAGGACCTGTTTTTGTTACAATAGACAGTAGGTCATTGTATTATTTACAATTGTGTCAATATTGTAAATAGTAATTGGGTCTTAGTGGACAGATATTTGAGGGAGAATTGAGAATATACAGAATAGAGGTTATTGAATTTTAATTGAGCAGTTATGTCTTCTCAAAGGAAAACTAATGATAGTTTAAAAGTGACACAACCCCAAACACGAACAAGAAGAACATCTTCTGTGGGTCAAATTGATTTGGGTGATACTGTTCCAAGTTTAGGTACGATGTCAGAAACTCTAGAATCTAAAAGAGCTGCTGAAGAAAGAATGAAAATTTTATGTGATAGTTCTGGTAAAGATTCTGATTTAATTAAAAAAATTTGGTTATCTTATAGAGAAATTAATTATCGTCATACTTGGTTAACACCATTAATTATTCTAATAGTAACTTATATATGTTATTATACATCTGGTAATTTAACAGAATCAAATCCATTACATCAATTTGTTTCAATTTCATATAGAATTGGTGATACTGATAATTATGGTAAAGGTATTAAAGATATTTCATTTGTTTTCTTTTATATGATTTTTTTCACATTTTTGAGAGAATTTTTAATGGATGTAGTTATTAAACCAATTACAATTGATTTTTTTAATATTAAATCAAAACATAGAATTAATAGAATGATGGAACAAGTGTATTCATTATTTTATTATGGTATTTCTGGTCCATTTGGTTTATATATAATGTATCATTCTGATCTTTGGTTATTTGAAACAACAACAATGTATAAAACTTATCCAGATTTATACAATTCTTATCTTTATAAATTATTTTATTTAGGTCAAGCATCATTTTGGGCACAACAAGCATGTGTTTTAGTATTACAATTAGAAAAACCAAGAAAAGACAGAAATGAATTAATTTTCCATCATATTGTTACTCTTTTATTAATTTGGTCATCATACGTTTTCCATTTTACAAAAATGGGTTTAGCAATTTATATTTCAATGGATGTTTCTGATTTTTTCTTAGCTTTATCCAAAACTTGTAATTACTTAGAATATGAATATACTCCAATAGTTTTTGGTTCATTCGTTTGTTCGTGGGTTTATCTACGTCATTATATTAATATTAAAATTTTATGGTCAGTTGTTACACAATTCCGTACAGAAGGTACTTTTATTTTAAATTTTGCTACACAACAATATAAATGTTGGATTTCACTACCGATTGTATTTACATTAATTTTTGCTTTACACGCAGTAAATGTTTACTGGTTGATTTTAATTGTTAGAATTGTTTACAGAATTGTTTGGCTAGGTATTCAAAAGGATGAAAGAAGTGATAGTGAATCTGATGAAGAAATTGAACTTGAAGTTGCATCAAAAAAAAATAAGTAAATAATAATAATATAAAGTAATGTTAACTTGATTTTAATTAATCAATACATCTAGTAATTGCATAAATGATATTTTTTTTGAAAAGTAATATAAATTTCAAAAATGAAATGAAAAAATGAAAAAACATTCCTAATTACAGAATAATAAAAATAATTTTAATATATCGTTCATTAAATATATATTAAATTTTAAATTTTACACATTGTTTGTAACCATATATCTTAGTAATTATTTATGAAAATATTTATAAAAATTATTAATAAACGATTCTAGAATTATTTTTAATGTACATATGTTATAGTAATGTTTCTTAAATATTTTTTATTCGGCGAATGTAAATTCACTTAAATTAAATTAAATTAAACCAAATTAAATTAATCTTCTGAAATGTTAAGGTTAACTTTTTCAACAGTCGAAGATTCATTATCATAGTAAGCTGCAACTTTAACTTTAAATTGAGATGCTGCAACACCGAATTGTTTTAGAATTAAAGCTTGACGAACATCTAATTTTTGACCTTCTTCACAAACTAAATATGGAGCTTCAATAGTAATTTTACCAGCTTTAATTTTAGTTGGAATTTCATATTTATTTCTTAAAGTTGGTTCTAATGAATGTACCATTGGAACATCATCTTCAATCGGAACTTGACCACCACGAGAATAGACAATACCTTCTGGAATGGTAAAAGTTAATGGAGCTCTAGAATTTGGTCTAGAATAGTCTAATCTTGAGTATGATTCGAAGTAACTTTTAACTGTTTCAATGTCTTCATTTGTAAATAATAAACCAGTAACACCACTGCATAATCTAGTTAATTGGT
>JAJMAX010000035.1:0-92262 GCA_030565105.1 Vanderwaltozyma verrucispora
TACTGCGTCAACAATCAAAACATTGAATACGTTCATCAAATTCAATAGGTCTTTACATTTATATTATAAAATTCATACTCACTTCCCCCCCCCCCTTCCCTACAAAATCATCGATCCCCTTGAGAGCGATCGTGGTCATCGTTACAATAATTATCGACACCACCGTTGGTGTAAAAGTAAATTTTATCACATAAAGCGTTGTTGTACTTAAACCAACACTAGGAATGTCATCGTAGTCTATTGATTGACCTCCTTTAGCAACTGCAGCAAAACAATATTTCCAATCTCTATTGGCAGCAATCCAATTTGGAACTTAACCTTCAAAATACGAGTCGTCATTGGTTGGCTCATTATTTTCCCGAATTAAACATAAATCTGAATTTCTATTATCATACTTGTAGGATAACCAACTAACCTCAAATCCATCAATAAAATAGCCATCTCTTTTAGACTATTTTTGGTTATTATAATTTGAAATTTCTAGCTACACGTTGGCAATTAAATTTAAAAACCCTGTTGAGAGATAAGGTAATACTTGAATTAAGTAGAACCGCTATTAGTCATAATTACCAGTAATAGAGATAATTGTGACTAATCCTTTTCATTTTTCTTTATATATAAACTGAGCATATTTCAGTTTATGTTTTTTCTATTTATTCCTTTGAGATATTATTATATACTTATATATATTCAAAAAGGACAAGCAATTACTACTTAACTAATTGAAGAGACTATTACAACATTTGCCTAATACCTTGCTATATCTTCTCGACCAAATGTGGCTCAGTTCTTCCAGACCTTACAACAACATGAACAAATATAGAGTACATGAAGGTTTCACGGCCAATCCTTATAGCATACATGACGGAAAAGAGTGTATCGCCTTCTATAATGTTTTGCTTGGCTATTTAAAGTACAAAAGTAGAAGTGCAATGGCTTCTTAAGAATTAACAAACTCACATACTTCCAAGTCAGGTAACAGTAAACAACAAAAATAAGAAACCTCGCCAATTCACAAAATGATCTTCTAAGGGAATTGGCTCTAAAACCACAGAATTTTTTTCGTCAGTCTTTAGGAAAGAGGAAATATGCGCTCAAAATATCACGACCTCCATTAAGGGAAGTAACTAGTGATTGAGCTATTACAGCTTCTGCACAAAGCCATGTGGTCTCTATGCTTTAAAACAGTCGATAGCTTCAAAACTAAACCAGCCATGGTTTTCAAGCTATAGACTAAGCCTTATAATATTTGCAAGCTTGGATACAAAATAGGAGCGGAATATCAGTAACTTTGAAATGTCAGTATACCATTAATAAATTGTAACAAGTATTAGACTACCAAAATAGATCTAAGTTTAGTAAATAGACAACATTATAGATGCCACTTTGCGTTTTGAGAATAATTATTTTTGCTGCTGAATAATTGCAAATTTTACTTTTCTCTTTAACAGGACGCCTAATCGACGTCCTATTTATGTAATCAATAATTTTTCTAATTACTTTATTATATTCTATGCATTTGCCTGCAAGAGAAACTGCTCAGTCCTTAATAATTAAATGGGTTTGTTGGTTATTTTTAAAATTAAGAGCCAATTTATTGTGTTGTATCACAACCCAGATACTAGAGACGTCTGCTGAATACTCAGAAACTCTAATATGATGTAATTTTATTACAATTAAGTAGTTACATATATGGCGAAAGATTTGAATATTTCTTTCTAAAATGTGCTACTATCATTTTTCACGGCATCTTAAAGTTTCAGGCCTAACACGGTTGCATCACGGGACCTCATCAAAAACAAACAACGTAAATACATTTAGCCTATTTAAATAGATAGTATTGTGTCCATTTCAAGTAATTGTATATTGAAATATGTGATATTCGATGGGCTCTAGAGGAAGAAAAGCTTGCTAAAAGTATGGTTAGTACCATTATTTTGTGGAAATCTATTTTGTTTTGCTGTGTTTTTGAATTATGCTGTTCTCCAGTATTCACTTATGCAGCTTCCAATGATGGAGAAAACTTAGGGCATCGTTGGACAGACTCCCTGGTGTCTTCTGATTATAAAATATCCGCGACACCTTCAGAAATTGAAATAAATGCTATTTCTAAGAGTATTTCATTGAATTCTGTTTCATTTACAACCACAAATGGTGTTCGATCGAATTTTTTGGAGGAAGACAGACACAATTCTCTTATTCAACAAGACTTTCAAGCTCATGATGATAATGTTTTAACTTATATGAGGTATGATGGCTTATTATTTATAATGACCAATTATGTTCGCAATATGCGAAACCTTGTGTACACATTCTTCTTTTCACTGTTTGTTGATTACGGGATAATGAATCCACAACAATGCAGTAGTGATAGTGTGTACAGTCTTTGGAGAAATGATGTAGAATTTCAGCTTACTATATCAATTTGGTTAAAATCAAAAAATCTTGGTTGTAACGCAATCCCTTCCGAAAGTGACATACGAAGTTTTGTTGAAAGTAAAGTATCTTGGAGCAGACTAAAAGATATATATGCTACATGCTTTCGTGTATATGGCGGCACTGCTTGGTATGCTAATATTCGACTACAAAGAGCAAAAACTCCACCATTCCCCTATATATGGGATATGTCGTGTGATTCTCTGGGTATTACCAAGTATGAGTATAAAGTACTTGGAAAAGTGGTATAAGGAAAGATATTTAGTAATTTTTTGTACTTCCTGGCTATGCTTCTTTTAACAAATTTCTTTCATTGATGTTGAATCAGGTTATTGATAGATGGAAGCATTGATAGAGTACTCGTACGAATTTGATAAAGAAGGAAGTTGAGCTTTTTGAGACATATTATGAGATATTGAAGTAGATAATATAAGCTACTACATTATACAAATGAGTAAAAGGAGTGTTGGCCAGTAAACGAACGGTGTCCGTAAGAAATATGATTGATGATCTCATCTTAACATTAAAGGCCTTAAATATGGTTAAAATTAGCTAAAATCAAATGTGTTGAGATATAGGGCAATACTTGAATTAAGTAAAACCGCTATTAGTCATAATTTTTAGTAATAGAGATAATTTTGACTAATCCTTTTCATTTTACTTTATATGAACATATTCCAGTTAATGCTTCTTCTATTTATTCCTTTTTGACAATATTATATACTTATATATATTCAAAAAGGACAAGCAATTACTACTTAACTAATTGTAGAAACTATTACAACTTTTGCCAAATAGCTTATTATGTCTTCTCAACTAAATGTCGCTCAGTTCTTCCAGACCTTACAACAACATATAATGTGATGCTCAATGCTTGATTCGATTAGACTGTATGTTTAATTATCCGAACTACCAGATCTTGAAAAAATTATGGAGAATTTTCAATTGACAAATAAGGAATCTGAGATATTTGAAGATGTTAAACACCTATTTTAAGAGATTGAAATGGTAATTGTAATCTCAATATACAATCTGAAGAAGGTAGACTATTAAATATAGATTACTTATGAGTCATTAAGATTGATATGTTTTTTAGTTTCAAGAAAAATTAACTAAACATGACCTAATGAGCACCCATTTATTCGTTTGGGAAATGATGGCAAAATAGACAATAATCATAAGAATATCCTTAAATGATACCTTATGAAACCAATTTGAGTTAAATGAATGTAGAAGCACTAAGTATTATTGTAGGATAAAAAAAATTTGAATAGCTGCTGATTTAAGGTAAATAGAGGTACGTTTGCTAAAAAACGTTTCATAAGGACGCAAAGCCAGATTATGGAATTAATTCTGTAAAAATATAGATTAATGGATGAAATAATAGATTTCAAAATAAATTAATTTAAAGAGTATAATTTAATTAATAAAAGACAAATCATAAACAAATTCCGTAACAAAAAATATATTTCGAAGCAGATTAATTGATAAAATATCCATTAACTAACATAAAGGATGTGTTAATATGCAGTAAACCTTTTAAAATTAATTGTTTAATGAATAAACTCCAAAATGCTACAGAAATCTAAATTGAAGTTTTAATATCAAGATTCATCCTCTTTCATTCTTTAAATAAGAGTTTTCGATTGAGGCATACCAATGTGATTATGTTAACTGATTAAGGTACTATGAAATAACCTTAAATCAATACGATACTATTAACCTAATAACGAAAATGTGTATATCATAAAAATTGAAGACAGCAATAAAACCTTTCTATACCGTTTCATGACTGATATTTTGTTGGAACTCATTTATAATGCATTCCATAAGTCAAAAATGATGATAAATATGTTCGGTTATTGTTATCTGTAAAACATTAATTGAAACAGCTTGAGATTATCATAGATCTTTAACTTACGGATGGGAAATGATGTTAAAATCAATAGGGGTCTCGGATGCAGTGAAATATGACAAAATAAAATACTATTGAAAAAAATTCGTAGTACTTTTTCAATAGTTAAATCGCAATTAAAAGGTTTCTGTCGTAATTAATATCACCTGAGAGCATAACATTGTTTAACCCTAAGAGGTCTTATTCATATACAACCCCAAGATAGATCAAATATCTTCATAATCTATTTTTGTTATTATTGTTAATTTGTTAAGATATAGGTATAGTAATCTAACAAGAAATAAAATCTCTCGTCTCACAAAAATGTTTTATGATGCCTAGCTTTTATTAAGAAACTACTAATGATGCCTCTAACTCTATATAATTATAGCTAATGGACAGGTTTATATTATAAACACCTCCTTGACTATTCTCTTTTCTTCGTTTCAAAGTAAGTTAATTTCATTACATTTACAAATCGTTTAATTTTATCCTTAGTTGGCAATATAATACTACTCTTGTAAAAAATTTCAAAAATAATTAATAACATTTATAAGAGTTAATATCTTAATTAATAGAACGATAGGATTTTTATTTGATGAGAAAGTATTCGAATTATATTGAAACATTGGTTACAAATTAAACGCTCATTACTACTGTTCCTTTAATAGAATCAAGAACTTCTTATTCTTTGCACTAAAAAATATCTTCATTAAATAATGATTGAAAGAAAAAGAATCATGTTTGATTCGAAAACTATTGAATTTCAATTATTTTTCTTGTTTAAGAATGATTGCATTTATAAATAGTTTTTACCAACTTTAAATCTCAAAATGCCATAGGTGTAGTTTATATCATTAAAAAGAATGATACTGTTGGCGGAATAATAACATTTTTGAAAAAATAATATTTGATAAGATTAGTTGAAAAAGTATTATTTTGCTGAGTTTTCTAATGCTTTACATAAAATATTTTACTACAGTTTATTTAATTTTTTTTAAAATTACTAAAGATATCAAATTGTATAACTAGGCTTTTTTTCTTATTGTAAAAAAACAAAATGTATAATAACCAAGGCTTATTGTAATGGTTGATTATCTAAAGAATAGTTTTAAACTAAAATAAGCTTTAGACAACAATTATTTTTAATATGTATTGCAGAGATTAGCATCACATTCAGTATCAACCCCTCCATAAGCATCAAAATATATTTTTCCATGAAGTGCCATTTGCTCACCAACATATTCAGAGAAATCAGCTGAAAGTAATTCTAATTCATTTCCATCTTTTGGGAATCGGTCCCACAAATTTTGATTCCCATCTTTATATTCATAGCTAGCCCTGGTTATAGAATCAGCCCATCTACGCTTCATGAAAATGATTGTTTTGCCTTCCACACAGGCTATTCTGTTTTGCAAATGAGCTTCAGGTATGTTTACATCAGTTGAAGTAATTGATACAGTAGTTGTGTTTGTGTCAGTCAGGATTAAATGCATAACCTACATACCCAGATAGAGTCATATTTTGATATGGTGCCAATCTCGCCATACTTGGAATAGCATAGCCAATATAATAATCTTGAGTAGAATCAGAAGGGGAATACCAATTGAACGTTTGGAAGTTACAGTAGATACATTACTGCTGGTGGATATATAATAACCAATACTTGCGAAAAGGTAATAAGCCAACGCAGCAATGCATACTGTACCTGTAAGAGTGTCGAATTGAATTAATGTAACAGCACAAGCACTTGCAGCAATTGTGGAACTAGCCCCAACCTGAGCCGCATAAAAATCTGCATTTCCACCTAAAAACGTCTGTTCATGCGGAATTGCTATTCCTATCAAAGTAAGAACTATCAGTATTTTCGAAGTAATAGACATAAAATTGATAAAAATAGCAAAGTATAAGAAAAAAAACGAATGAAGCAGTAACGTAAATTGCTTCCAACGTGACTAATATTTGATTAAGCTCAGGAGGTGTTCATGAGTAAATAATGAATAAAAATAGTCAAGTCTAAATGAATATAATATTATCAGTATCCTCAAGGCTCTTGTATTTATACTACTTTTTTAAATTAAAATAAATTCAACTCAGTTTCCTTCTAAGGATCTAAGCAATGGTCTAGTTTCAAAAAGGAAAAGAACAAAACAAAAAAAGGACAAAGGTGAATCTCTGAGAATAAAAATATTAAGTAATGCAGAAATGAAAAATGCTCTGACTATTGAAATATGTAATTGGAACCAAAATCTATGAACCTTCATCAGTAATCCCTGTTGAGAGTACCAAATTAACCGTTTTCTTGAAAGAAACTAAAACACTCAGAAATCTTAAGAGCTAAAATATGTGTGTACCAATTCTGCCGTTAAGGAATCGAAATTATTTTTATGAGTTATTCCAATTCACCCAGCTCTTTTATATGAATTTTTTTTTTTTCAAATAGCTATTGAATTTATTAACTTAAACGATGCTAGCTCACATCGCTTCGATTACATGCTGCAATATAACAAAATAAAAGTATACCACCACAATGCAATCTTGACACGTCGATATAATTCAACTAGTTTCAAAAATCAACTGATGAATATCATTCCTACCGTTGTTCTAGCAATAGAACGGATACTTCTGAGATACCAACCGAATAACCAGAGCAACGCCTAATATCAAGATTCAAGTCTTTTGAACGAGAATTCTAGTTCTCATTGGTTTACGTGAGATGAGGCAGAAGTTTAGGGAGAGTATGTTTATAGAGCTGCCAGTAGAAGAGTGTAATGAATCCCTAGGAAGTAAAAAAAAAACTGTTCCTTTTATTCATAATTCCTCTCCCTGGACAGAAACTTCTGCTTTATTTTGTATCTGATGAATAAGAAATATTGAAAAATACGGCAGCCCGGTTACCAAAAGCGAATGCTCAGGAGAATTGGTTGCAAAAAACCAAATTACAAGAAGCCAACAGGTTCATATTCTTTAGTCTTTTCGTCACCTGGCCACCAGGTGTATCCGCAATTTATCAGAATTAACTTGATTTCTAATGGTTGTGTTCTGATACAGCTTTGTACTTTTGGAACAGCTAGATTCATGCATGTCCCAGAATCTGTATTGACATGGTTTTTTTATATTTATTTGATAATCCATGCCACTTTTTGAATTGAAATGAAAAAAAAATTGGGACGAAGCAAACATCTCTGAAGTATAAAACCAATATATGTTTTTCCTTCATATTACGTGTTTGCTTAGGATTCTCTAAAGTCTTTTGTGATCTGTGAATAGTGGACATGAAACAGTTTTGAACCAGTAGTAAGAAACATTTGCTCAATCTGACAACTACTATCTGTTGAAGTATGAAGATAAGGCCAATTTATTTTGCAATTTTAGTGTTTTGGGGTATAGTTACAGCACATGAGGTAAGTCAAATGCCTGTCCATAACACACCCATTTGTCATGAATTCATGTTTCAAAACAATGGAGACCCAGTTTGCAATCATGGATGTGTTGATAACAAGCATTCAGAACTTCAAAACGATAATTTCAAGTTGAAACCACGCTTGAGAGATACCAGGAACTTTTTCAAAGGCGGAAAGTATATTAGTTCATCAACAAATAATACTCCAAGTTATAATTCACATTTAGGTGTTGACTTCATTACAAATATATATAGGTTAATAGAGAGAAGTTGTCGGCTCATTTATTTTATCGTTCAATCGAACCTATTTCCAGATAGTAAAATTGTTGTGGGAAATGCAGGTAGAATCTATTATAAGTTGAATATTGGAGACTGCTCGAATTTGTATGAGTTGAAGAAAAAGGATATTGCAGATATGATATACTACATGACCAATAAATTTCAGGTTTATGATCCTCATAAGGAAGAATATTTTATAATGTTAAGTAAGCAGAAACGTATTTGTGGAACATTGATTTTTGGGCCAACTATATCGATATGGGGAGCCTCGCTTGAGAGACTGAGATATATTGGTAATTATGAGATATAATATCACTTGGACCCACTTCCATTTACTTCTTACACAGTTATCTTTTATATGATGTTTACATTGAATATGATATAATCTATTTAGTTAGCATAACGAATTTTTCGACGTCCAATAGTCAACCTCTGTCACCAATAAAGTCTTACTTTACAAAACTTTCGATCTTAAGTGAAATATAAGACATTTGAGAATGTTACTTGTAATGGTTTGCTGTATCAATACCCTTTTATAAATACAGAATCTCAAATTTCTAAGAACTGAAAAAATGTATCAAAATGGTAACATAAAATTATTAATTTATCCCATCTGTAAATTTTGGAATAAAAACGTGAACTAGAATTTATAATCTTTCGATGAGTGTGACACTATTAGCTGAATTATTTCGTGAATAATCTGCTACCAAAATAACAGTATTACCCATTATCCTTTTTGTTAGTTTTAAGTGATAATATGGATCTTCATCGTCTTACCCGTCAAAGACAACCATCTTGAGCTTCTACTTAGAATAAATCAAGTGATTATTGAGATCTTTTTCTTGATATTGTATTTCAATGATTTAAAGAAACTTTAGTATTTCCAACTCTGCATATAATAGAAGTTCGTCTTTTATATATAGTTTATTTTAGCAACATGGGATGAAATAAATTATGAATACTGTCGCAAAACCGTTGTATAATAATGGGTGGAAACGATTAGAAATTTGACCAACTAGAGTAAATCAATCAATCCAATGCTACATGGATCTCTGTGCAAATTCTTCTCTTTAGGAGATCTCCTGAGAAGTTAACTCTACCATTCCAGCGTAGATCTGTTAGACTTGCCTTATTACGAAACTTCCCCTGAATCGGCTCAGGGACCTCGGTCTCGTGGTATTTTGGAATCGAAACCCACTTAGCAACATCCGCATATAATATATTACCAATGCAAGCAACTCAAATAAGGATTAACAGCTATGGCTATATCTAATTACAAATAGTGCCATTCAACTGCCTAATGATTTAGAAATTAAAATATTTGAAGTTAACAGCTTTAAGTTATCAGTTCCTGCAAAAAGGTTACCCATTTTGCAATAGGATTCATAATAAACAAAACTAAAAGATGTAACAAGACAGCAAATATTATGGTCACTTCCTTTCTTTGGTTTGTAAAAGAAAAACTATTTCTTCTTGAAATTTCACCCCTATTCTCATCCAACATAAAATACACATAAATGAATGGAGTGACCCAGTTGTGGATATTCACTACATATAAAAAACCTTTTCTCCTTTTTAAGTTTTAGTTAGAATTTTTCAAATTTTCTTAACTTGTTTGATAGAGCACTGGTTGCTTTGAAAATAGTATCCAACCTATTTATGAACTCACATCTTTTGAAGTATATTTATTTGTGAATTTATTTTTTAAGCCAAACAATAATTTTTCAATATGATTTCCATAATATTTAAAGTATTTAAGCTGAAATAGAAATATGATCATTAGCAAATTATAACTTCCCCATACAGCACATGTACGTAGTTGATTTACGAAAGAAATTGAGAGATGTAGTGTCCATTTCGAAATATGTGTCTGTAGTTATCACAATATTATCAAAGGAAACTATTGAGATTTCTAACCAGGTGAAATCAAATTCCTCATTGTTACTTTTATTATAGATGAAGTAGAGCTTGGTATCAAGTAGACGGGTCTCTTCAATTTCTTGTTCTTTAATAGTATTAAAAGTTTCTATGTATTTGATTAGTAGAGAAATGGATGGATTATCACTATCAGATGATGTAATCTTAAAGTTTCTGTTACTTTATTTCTCTTTGAACTTCAAGTTGCTTGAAAGAAGAATTATATTCCCTCTTCAGAGGGTGCCAATTTATAATTACTTATCTCGTAAATTACAATAGGGTCTTCAGTGTTTTGAACTCAACTATTATCTTCAACGTTAGCTGAGTTTCTGGTAACACTCTCCTGAGGTCACTCAATGATGTGTTTCTTTTAAAAAAATATTAAACTTTTTTATATAATACTAGTTCTTACAAATAAATTACTTATTTAATATATTTTCTTCTTTTCATCAATTGAAATTTCACCAGCACCAGTATTAGTTACTAATAATAAACCACCAATGATACTTAAATTTTGATAAAATTCATATTTCAAAAAATCTCTTTCAGATGCGGCTTTAAACCAATAATTATTAACAGTAACATTATAAAAAGTTAAAATTAAACCTAACATAATTGATGCTAATTTTGTTTTAAAACCGATACCAAAACAGACAGTACCAATAATTGTTAAAATTACAGTAAACCATGATTTACTAAATGTGAATGTGATGAACATTAAAACGATTAAAATTCTACCAAGTAATAAAATATAACTTTTATTTTTATCATTTTTATTTGATAATTCAGGTAACATAGAAAAACTTGCCTTATTTTTAACAATTGAATCACTGAAAGCGATTAATAAACCACCAATAACACTAATATTCCTTAATACAAATGATGAACCTGCTAATAAACCATAAACTAAACCTTGTGCTACAATACAACCGCATAATATAGCAGTTGCATAATTTGTTTGTTTTCTTAACATTAATAAAGTTGAACCAATTAACATTGCAACAACGACAAATATTAAAAAGAAGACAACAAAAAAATATGGTAAATTCTTCCATTTATACAAATAAAAGATCTGATCTGACCATTGGGTTATTATTCTAAAAGAGTCTTCATAAAATGTTGCTACAATGAAAAATCTAGCAATTGATGGAATATATGGTTTAACTTGTTGAAATAAAGGACCTTCTGTAAATTGATCAACTTTATTAGATAATTCTTCTAAATAATGTTTCATTTTTAAAATACTATTATTGGCAGTACCTCTTGCTGATGATGAGATATATTGATTTGGAACATTTCTTGAAGATGATGGTATTTGGTCCAAATTATTTCCAGGACCTCTGTATGACATGACTATCGTTGATTATGATTATTATTTTTTTGTTAATTTCTGATCTTCTGTTTTCCTTTCTTTCTTAATAGTAATTACAACAAATCAATTGAACAAAAATATGGAAATGTTATAATATACTATAATATACTAGACCTAACTGTACTTTAAATGAATTCAAATAGAGTAGATAATCACAATTACTCAATCGAATCAATAAAAACAGTCTGTTTTTTTTTTCATTTTGAAATATTCAATCGTCGTTAATTTCACAATTTCAGCTTGTTTTTCATAATTTCTCCTCTGAAGGGAACGATCTGAAAAAAATCACAGCGAAATCCAAAAAAATGGAAAAGAATACCTAATCAATAATAATATGTTGAGAGAATTGTATGGTGTATAGTGAGTCTGTGGTGGGATATAATGCATCGAGAGATAGATAGATGGACAGGTACATATATATATATACATAAAGAGAGAGAGAGAGAGAATTAAATGTACAATGTGTAAATTAGTTTTTGTGTATAAATATATATATCTATCCTAGTTACTTATAAAACAATGTACCGATACTAGCTAGTTTATTTATTCAACAGCACGTTTGAATTACAAGAAGTATGATAATAAAGAAGCTGGTAATTTGTTAGCTTCAGTTAAAGTCTTGGCCAATTCTTGTAAAACAGATTTAGCAGAAGAAGCGTCAGCTTTGATCTTATCCGCAACAGCGACTAATTGTTCATCATCCAAAGAGTCAACAAGTAAACCAATTTGTTCATCAATAGATTCGGCTTTATCAGAGTCACCAAAGTAATCAGCATCTTTAGCAGAACCACGAACAGCTCTCTTATTCTTCTTCTTAGCAGCTTTAGCAGCTTCCTTAGATTTCTTTTTATCAGCTTTAGCAGAAGCATTAGCGGTAGCTTCAGCTTCAGCCTTAATTTTGGCTTCTTCTTCAGCTTTAGCTTTAGCTTCGGCTTCAGCTCTAGCACCAGCGTCTTTTTCCCACTTTCTTTGTTCTTTTTCTTTCTTTTCTTGTTCTTTGAACATCTTAATACGTGGATCTTCATTGAAAGCTCTTTCAACTAATTTAACTAATCTAGAGTTATCAGCAGTCTTCTTCTTATCTCTAGCAGCTTTGTTCTTTTTTTCGATATAACGTTTGTGATCTCTGTTTGATGAATCATCTGGAACATCTTCATCTAAGAATTCAAAAGTTCTCCAAGAGTCAAATCTATTCCAGAAACCATAGAATTGTTCAACTTCCTTCTTTTCAGTTGTTAAATCACCCATAGATGGAATTGGGGATTTTTTTGAGAAACGAGCTTCAGATTCAAAAACAGGACCCCAAGCTTCGAAGAAATCGTATTTATCACCCTTCTTTGGTGGTAAAACATCGGCTTCAAAATCACAAGAATCATATTGAGCCCTTTTAGATTTATCAGTTAGAGTTTCAAAAGCTTTTTGAATAATCTTAAAGAAACCATCTTGTTCTAAACCAGCACCAGAAGCAGATTTCTTATCTGGGTGATGTTTCAAAACTTGCTTTCTGTGAGCTTTGATAATTTGGGCTTCACTAGCTTTGTAACGTAAGTTGGACAAACCCATGGCAGCATATAAATTAGCAGTTTTCCAATCTCTTGGGTCATGGGTTAACAATGATGGGTCAGCTAATTCATCATCGAATAATAATTCATCTGAATCAACATTAGATTCATCAACAGTCTTGACATTCTTTTCAGCTTGAATTTTTTCAAATTCAGACCAGGTGTGGTTTCTTAAAGTTCTTTGAGCATGGTGCATAAAGAATTTACCAACTGGTTCAATTGGACGACGAATAACTTCTGAAATTTTAGCAGAAGAGTTGACTTCGACGGTAATGTCGGAGGTTAGAGTTGGTAAGACAAGCATCTTTATTATATCTATAATGGGTTACCTTGTATGGAGTTTGCAGAGCTTTATTAATAATAGAAAGAAGTTGTCTGTAATATAAAAACACTAAACTATTTCTTATACATAAGTTACTCTTAAACATTCAGTGGAAAAAAAATTTTCGATTAATTTTTCATTGAAAAATTAATTTTAATGCGATGAGGTTCATTTCCCGTTCATAGTGAATAGTCAAACCCACTAACAAAGATTAAGCTGAATATGATTCATTGAATGTTTAACAGGAATCAGATGGATATATTTATATTTGATTAGTTAAAAAGAAGTAACTTCAGTTCCTTAACAGTTTCCTTTATTTTACTTTTTTCATTTGCCAAGGATCTCTAAGTAAAGTGGTGAATAGGTGCAATTAACTGGTAAATAATTCAAAAAATTTAATAATAACTTTAAAAAAAAAAAGATGAATTCAGTTCAGAAGCAAGATTTAATCATTTTTAATGACCTTTCTGTATTAAATAACCAATTATTTTCTGGTTCTACTCATAATTTAATAACTATTATGCATACCGCAGCTGTATCGCCATCATGGTTAATTACTGCTTTAATTGAAACAAGAATATTTGGTAGTCCATTTTCTTTGAAAAATGAAACTAATAGTAGTGTTAAAAGTTTAATTAGTAGTGACTATAATAAAAATAAATTGAATATTTGCTCTTTTATTCATGATTCAAAATATTTTGAAAATTCTTTACAAAAAATAAAAATTTCAAAGGGACAATACACAATGATTGATTTTCTTTCAGATTTTGTTATCAGAAATATTGGTAAACCAAAAATTAAAATATTAAACAATTTATTAGATTTTTTTAAAGATATTGATTCAACTTCGACTGTGATCTTAGAACAACCTGAGTTGTTATTAAATTTAATTGATGATTTAACAAGTGATGAATTACATAGATTATTTATAACACCATTAATGAAAAAATGTGGATTGTTAATAATATCAACTTCTAGAGAACAATATTGTAATAATGATCATGATGATTCATCTAATATAAATTTAAATTTTGACAACTCATATATTGAAATGAAAAGATTTACGATATCATGCATTTACAAATCACTTGTTGTACTAAATCTAAAGCAATTAGATACAGGACGTGCAAATGATATAACTGGTAGTTTAAGAATTACGAGAGGTGGTGCACAAATCTTATTGGAAAATGTTCAAGTAGTAGAGAATGAGTATTTCTATTTAACGAAAAGGGAATCTACTAAATTATTTTATAGATAAGATTAATGTAGCATATAATTCAATAAACCGATTGACAGAGATGTACCTGAAACCTACTTACTAGTGTTAATCATTGATAAGACCATAAATATATATTATATAGACCAGTTTACCATACTCTACCACCCTTTAATAGTGATAAATATACACGGTTATTCGGTTACCCGGTTATAATTACTCTACAAATTTCGGTGGCGAATTTTAGTAAGAGAGAAATGAAATCTATTAGGATAAGTAATAATGAATTTATAAAATATTTAATTAAACATATGCAATAGAATAGTATTCAAGTGTATAGACTGTTGCTCAATTGCAAAACATCCAACAGTTTGATTTATATTTGTTCAATTGTATACAATTAGGTGTGAATTTTTGCAGCAGAATCAATCGATCAAGGGCTTATATATTAATCTATTAAATTACATTAACAGACTTGAAAGATGTTTAGAAACAATTATGATGGTGATACAGTTACTTTTTCTCCAACTGGTAGATTATTCCAAGTTGAATATGCATTAGAAGCCATTAAACAAGGTAGTGTTACAGTTGGTTTACGTTCCAAAAATTATGCAGTTATTACTGCCTTAAAAAGAAATGCAGATGAATTATCATCTTATCAAAAAAAAATTATTAAATGTGATGAACATTTAGGCTTATCATTAGCTGGTTTAGCACCAGATGCTCGTGTATTGAGTAATTATTTAAGACAACAATGCAATTATTCGCAATTAGTATTTAATAGAAAATTATCAGTAGAAAAAGCAGGTCATTTGTTATCAGATAAAGCTCAACAAAATACACAATCATATGGTGGTAGACCATATGGTGTTGGTCTATTACTTATTGGTCATGATAACAGTGGTCCTCATTTACTTGAATTTCAACCATCTGGTAATACTTTAGAAGTTTATGGCTCTGCAATTGGTGCTCGTTCTCAAGGTGCTAAAACATATTTAGAAAGAGTAATGGATAAATATATTGAAATAGAAGATCCAGAAGAATTAATTAAGACTTGTGTTGAAGCTTTAAGACAATCATTAAAAGATGAAACATTAACTACTGACAATTTATCAATTGCTATTGTAGGGAAAGATATGCCATTTACTCAATATGATAATGAAAAAGTAACACCTTATATATAATATAAAAAATCAACTTAATAAGAAAAATAAAATCATTTATGTAAATCCATTTTTTTTTAAACAAAATTTGATAATTATTAAATAGTAAACAAATCTTCGAATTGCTAGTTCGTCACCAATCCTTATGATGTACAATAAGGATGATGAGTATCAATGAATTTGAAGAGATGTTGTAAAATTTCATTGATGTACAGCATCTTAGTACCTTTGTTAATCATACGAATGGGTTAACCTTCATACCAAATTAAGCTGATCTTTCTCATATCACGAACAACGAGGGCATTTAACCATTAACAAATATTTCAACTGAAAAAAAAAAATTATTTTCATCTCATCTCATCTCAAATTGATTTAAGTATAAAATATAGTAAGAGAGTTATTATAATTGTACTTCACATTCTATCGAACTTATCATTTAGATAACATAGTCACATTGCTTTATTTTAATTGGCAAACGTAATATAATTAAAAATATAAGAAAATAGAAAGGGGAAATGACTAAGAGAAAGTTGCAAGAAGATAAATCTGCTAAAAAAAACACAAAACCAGAAAAAAAAGTTAAAAGTACTACAACTGTTTTGAAAAAGCCTAAGAAAAATATTAAATTATCTACAAAAGCTATCAATTATACTCTGTGTGTTCCAACAAGTATTTTAGATCATTGTCAAAATTTAGAACAGATTACAAACGTCATTTATCAAATTGCTAAATCTGCTACACTTTTCAATGTTGGTGAAATTGTTGTATTAAATTTAGGTGATGATAGAAGAAGAAAAGTTGAAACAAATCCAGAAATTAAAAGATTGACCGATTCAGTTTTAATTGCATCACTTTTACAATATTTTGTTACACCACCATATTTAACTAATACAGTATTCAAAAAAGATTATCAAAAATATTTTAAATATGCAAAAAATTTACCAAGATTGTCAATGTTACCATTCATGAGATATTTAAATGAAGATAAAGGACGTTATAGAGAAGGTTTAACAATTAGAATGACAAAACCAGGTCTAAATAATAGTAATAGTAAAATGAACAAAAATAATAAAGAATTTAAACAAACGAAATATGTAAATATTGGTAAATCTATTGCATTAGAATTAAAGACACAATTAGTTCCAGTAAATGTACGTGTTACAGTTGATACAATAGAGAATAAAGTTGTTTCACCAATTGAAGCGTATGGTGATTTTATTGGTGCAAATTCGTCATTTGGTTATCAAGTAAGAATTTCTCAAAATTTTGGTTCTGTATTTACAGAATGTTCATATAAAGATGGTTATTCTCAAGCAATCTGGGTAAATAGTGGAGATTTTTATTATAACGAAAATTTAAAAAAAAACCTAAAGATTGAGAATAATTTAGCAAGAATTGAAAAAATCATCAGATCTGAACCAAGTAATGAAGAAAATAGTGAAAACTCGAATAATAATAACAAAATCTCAAATCTTCTAATTGTATTAGGTAAATGGGATCACGTTAAAGAATCATTCAATCAGTCCAAAGAACAATTTGAAAGTTGTAATGGTCCACATGAATTTTTTGATGGTCAATTGGAATTGCCAAACATTTCACCAAACGGCCATATCCCAATCCATGATGCATGTATAATTTCATTGACACTATTATCAACGTTGTAAGAGATAGAATACCTACTTGAACATCTATCTATATATATATATATATATCCAGTAAACCTCTCTCTCTAGCCTGAGAGGGAAACTAGGAATAAGCACTAACGCTACTCCCGCTAAGCGAACAATCGACCTCTAAATGGCTTATTCAAGCAGGCATGTATATTAATACACTTATGTGAATATCTGTATATCTGTATGTATTTCCTTTATAACATCATTCAATATCCATTCATCGATGCATTGTCGTTATTATCCACATACTAACTACTACTATTTATAGCAACATTTTGGCGTATAGCCCATCGAATTCCAGATCAGTCACTTTGCACGCCAGCGTGAGAAAAAGAAGAAACAATAAACAAGAAAACTGAGAATTTGATTTCCTTTGTATAGTTATATAAATGGAAAGAAGATAAGATACAAGTGATTGTTTTTAAAATATACTTTATTTTTTTTGTAGTTACTTTGTGTCATTAGAAAATATAACAAATAAAATAAAAAATTGAACGTATATCTATTTAATTAATCATGCGTTTATCTACATTCGTTTCAGCTGTCACAGCTTCTATTCTATTAACTGCTCAAAATGCTTCTGCTATGGGTGAATTAGCATTCAATTTAGGTGTTAAAAATAATGATGGTACATGTAAATCTACTTCTCAATTTGAAAGTGATTTACAAGTTTTAAAATCTTACACAACAACTATTAAAGTTTATGCAGCTTCAGATTGTAATACTTTACAAAATCTTGGCCCAGCTGCTGAAGCTGAAGGTTTCCAATTATTTGTGGGTGTTTGGCCAACTGATGATGCTCATTATCAATTAGAAGTAACTGCTTTAAAAACTTATTTACCAAAAATTAAAAAATCTACTGTTGCTGGTTTTATAGTTGGTTCTGAAGCTTTATATCGTGAAGATTTAACAGCTTCTGAATTAGCTGAAAAAATTACTGATATTAAAAGTATTGTTTCAGATATTGAAGATTCTGATGGTAACTCTTATTCTGATAAACAAGTTGGTACCGTAGATTCATGGAATATTTTAGTTGATGGTGGTAGTGCTCCTGCTATTGAAGCAAGTGATTTCGTTATGGCTAATGCTTTCTCATATTGGCAAGGTCAAACTATGAAGAATGCTTCTTATTCCTTCTTTGATGATATCATGCAAGCTTTACAAACCATTCAATCCTCTAAAGGTAGTACTGATACTACTTTCTGGGTTGGTGAAACTGGTTGGCCAAGTGAGGGTACTAATTTCGAAAATGCCTATCCATCAGTTGCTAATGCTAAACAATTTTGGCAAGAAGGTATTTGTGCTATTAGAGCTTGGGGTATTAATGTTATTGCTTTTGAAGCTTTCGATGAAGATTGGAAACCAGATACATCTGGTACATCTGATGTTGAAAAGCACTGGGGTGTTTTCTCATCTTCTGATAAATTGAAGTACTCTTTAGACTGTAATTTCTCCTAGTTGAAAAATAGAAGTTATTATAATTCTAATTTTAAAAAGCAAGTATACCATTTTCTCTCTGTTCACAATTCTTAATGATAATAATATATTACATTAACTAAGAAAGGGAATGTTTTTTCTTATGTTATGCATATACCTTTCATTATTTTTTAACAACACTCTGACTGTTATCACTTAGCTTGGTATTTTATTGTCGGAGTTTAAAATCAATCATATTACATATTAACATTATATATATCATAGTTTAGCGATCTTTTGAAGTTTTACAAAATAAAAAATATTTTCAATTCTTAAAAATTTTCTAAGTTTTTCTATTTTAATTAGTTTTAATGATTTTATCAGAAATAATTATATAATATACAATACTAAAAATTTTATGGGTTAATGCTTTCATTATAAATGCCAGTTATATTACTTTTTAATCAAAATCTTCTCTCTTGATGCCTGATCTTTCACACATACTTCTAAATATACTCTCTTTATTAGAAAATAAAGATAAAGGTGAATCAAATTCAGCAACTTCACCTTTTTCTAATACCAAAATACGATCGTAATTCAAAATAGTTTTAAGTCTATGAGCAATACATAAAATTGTACAGTCACTAAAAGCGCTAACAATATGATTTTGGATTTTCTGATCAGTTTCATAATCTACTGATGAAGTGGCTTCATCTAAAATCAAAATTTTAGACTTACGAACCAACGCTCTAGTTAATGCTAGTAATTGTCTTTCACCTAATGAAAAATTAGCACCATCTTCTTCGACGAATTTATCTAAATGGAATTTATGTAGCTCTTTGTTTGTATTGGAATCGTCAGCTTTTTGTGCTTTAACTTCTCCAAGATCTGCGGCTTCAATGGAGCCACCTTTTACCAAGGCACTCCATAATTCTTCATCTGAGCTCCCACCAAAAGGATCCAAATTTTTTCTGATTGTCCCTCTAAATAAAATTGGGTCTTGTGGGATAATTGCTAACTTTCCTCTCAAGTCATACAAACCTAAGTTGCCAATATCGATCCCATCAATAAATATGTGACCAGATTCTAATTCATTTAATCTATAAAGAGCACTCATGATTGTTGATTTACCGGCACCAGTACGTCCACAAATTCCGATTTTTTCACTGCTCTTTACACTTATATTTAAATTTTTTAATACTGTTGGTAAGCCTGGTCTGTAAGCAAAATTCACATTTTGAAATATAATTTCACCTTTGGTTGGCCATGATTCATCAGGAGTCATTTCAGGTTTACGATAAGCAGCTTCAGTTGGTAATTCAGTTGCATAATTAACCAATCTTTCGGCACTATTCATATCATTTTCTGTTTGAGTCAAAGCTCTAAGCACGGTATTCAGTAAACCAGGAAGTTGTAAAACATACGTCAATAAAACACCCACAGATGCTGCAGAAATGTGGAATCGGCCGGTCACACATAGAAGAGTAATAATTAAAGCAAATACGACAGCGGTCATATCCAATAAAATTGCAACCCATCTTTGAACACAAACAATTAAGTAACCTGCTTCATTCATCTTATCTATTAAGAAATCAGACTTTGCTATAAATCTTTCTTCGCTCTTATAAAATTTAATAGTTTCCATACCACCTAAAACTTCATTCAAGTTATTATAAACGAACGATCTTTGAATAGCTTCTAATCTTTTAATTTCTCTACCAGAACTTTGATAATGGTTGGTAATTAAAACAAAGATTAAGAATAAGAATGGGATTGCAATAGCAAACCAAGGTAAATAGGCAATACACATAACACAAACACCGATAATATTTGCAATTTGTGCTAACATTAAACGTAGATTTTCTGTTAGTTCATTATCTAAACTATCAGTGTCTTTAGTAAATCTGTTTAAAATACGACCCAAAGGTGTAGTATCCATAAAAGCCATTGGAGTATGTAATATTCTCTTGACTGCCTTTATATTTAACCATTTTGATGCAGTAATACCAATGTAACACAATAAAGTAAATTGACTACTCATAAACAAATAGCCTGCAAAAACAAAAAAAGAATATAAACCCATATAGAAACTAGTGGATCTATTTTCAAATTTATTTTCAGTCCAATATGATAACCAAACGGATGAAAATAGAGAACAAAATGTAGTAGAAATAACGCAGAAAAGATATATTGGAATGACAACAAAGCCCCATTTACCGACACCTGCAGTTAAATACTGTTTGTATATGTTAAAATCAATACTGTTTACAGCTCTCTCTTCTTTGGTAGTTATGTGACCATCTGCTTCTTCTGTCCTGGTTGATTTTTTTGTCAATTGTTTTTCTATCTGATATATCTCATCGGCAATTAAGTCTTCAGTAGATTCTTTGTGTTCATCTTGTAATTCATCTTCATTTTCTTCATCATTATTTGTATTGGTGGTATATTCTAAAAGATTGATCAATGTTTTATTACGTTTTTTTAACTCTTCGACTGTACCTATATCAACAGTACCATCATTACCTAAGACAATGACACGAGAAGCTTTTTCAATCAATGATAATTGGTGTGTAGCTAGTAT
The DNA here is from genome assembly GCA_030565105.1 of Vanderwaltozyma verrucispora. Taxonomy (NCBI): domain Eukaryota; kingdom Fungi; phylum Ascomycota; class Saccharomycetes; order Saccharomycetales; family Saccharomycetaceae; genus Vanderwaltozyma; species Vanderwaltozyma verrucispora. Next base: position 21,235 of record JAJMAX010000035.1, read on the forward strand.
TCTTGTTTTTCCATTCAATAAATATAACATACATTCATCCATAATATGTTTACCAACACGAGAGTCAACAGCACTTAAAACATCGTCAAATAAATAGATATCTTTATTCTTATAGACACATCTTGCTAAGTTAATACGAGCTTTTTGGCCACCTGATAAAGTAATACCACGTTCACCAATTTCAGTTTTATCTCCAGCAGGAAGAATCTCCAAATCAGCTTCTAAAGAACAGACACGTAGTACTTCTTTGTATTTATCTTCATCAAATGGGGAACCAAATGTGATATTGTCACGAACAGTGGCATTTTGAATCCATGGATAGCCACCCATTAACAAATCGCCACTCATTTGTAGTTTACCACTTGTTTTATTCATCAAACCAGCCATAGCATTCAATAATGATGTTTTACCGGTACCAATTGGACCTGTTATCATAATAAATTCACCTTTCTTAATTTCTAAACTTAAATCTTTAAATCCTGTAAAAGCAAACTTTTCTAAATCAATGGTTGTTTGAACTGACTTCGTGACATCGGTTGAAATTGTTTTTCCATCTTTTTCTGCAACTTGAGTCTGTTTTTCTTCAAATTCTTTGTCTAATTGTTCAAAGTCAGGCCATTCAAAAGAAGCATTTGTCATTTTAACAGCTACTGTTGGATCTAAAAGTAAGTTCTCTTTTTCTTCATTAATATCTTTAGCTTTAACTTCAGGAGAATTTAATAATGCTTGGATACGGTCTAAACCTAAAATCATATCAATACCTGTACTAATTGCAATTGGAAAGAAGAACATTTGAAGACTTAACACTTGAAACAATGATAAAGATGCAAAAATATTAGCAGGAGTTCTACCACCTTTGTTAACTGTGTACATAGCTAAAAATGTGACACATGAAGCAATATTTGGTAATGACATGGCTAAGGCAATAGTACCATTTCTAATAAATTGCATTTTTTTTACTTTATTAACTTCATTTGATCTAACATCAAAAACATTTTTTTCGTATGCATCTTCCCAAGCGTAGTACTTAACCATTTTCATGTTATTTAAAATTTCTCTCATTAACGATACTCTTGCATCTGTTAAAATATTTGCTGCAATTCTTAGACCAATGATTTGTTTAAATACAAACATAGAGATGAAAAATGCGGCAAAAAAGATACCAATACCAACTAGAGAGATTGGACCCAAATTAATAATTAACAGCACGATACAGATTGCTAACGATACAGGGAAACCTGCTAAAAATGGTTGGAAAGTAATGGCAAATTCAATTCTTGAAAGATCAGTAGTGATAAAAGATGTAACTTTACCACTTGAAAATTTATGTTTCGTATAACTATTAGCTCTAAACATTTTATTCAATGAAGCTTTTGTTAATAATGCCTTTACTTGAACACCTGTTAGTTGTGATGCACAAAAAAATTGATTGAATAAAATACCATTTACAGCCATCACTGCACATGCCCCAATGGCATAACCTACACCTTTATTTACTTTTAAAGCTGGGAAAAGAGCTTTTTCTTCAACAAATTCAATCAATCTTTTTGTTAACAAAGGATTTAACCCAGAAGCACAATTTGTTAAAATTGCACATAAAACGGCCCATGAATATTGGTATTTAAATGTAAATAGTAAAGCTTTAATAACAGTAAATCTTGGTAACATAGCATTATCTAAAACTTCATCTTCAGTTGCATCGGGATGTTCTTCTTTATACTTATGACGAACTTTTTCAAAATAATAGTTCATATTTTTTTCAAATTCCGTATAAATAGTATCAATTGACATTCTTTTATCAGTCTTAAATAAATCATTTGGTTGAATTGTTCTTTTATAACCGACTTTAATAATTGGTAAAACCCACCAAAGAAAAATTTTTGATAAAATATTTGCATGAAACAATGGAAATACTTTTCTTTCTTCATCACTTGCAGGTACTTCAGGTAATTTTTTACTATGTAAAAATGAGAATAGTCTCTTTTGAGGAAATAATTCAGAGTCAGTAACTTTTTCTAAGTCATCATTGCTTAAAAAAGTTTCAGGTTTATTTCTGTTAACAATATATTCACCAGAAGGTTGAAATTTATATTTATCATCTTCAAGATCAATAGCAGTTGATGGTGTTGAATCAGAATTTGAGTGAGAACTGTCTAAAGCATTTTGACCAATAGCTCTATCAGTAAATTGATCTTTATTAAAATGAGAGTCATATTTATCAATAGATTTTGAGGAATTGCTACTACTTGTTTGGTTATTTTCTGCCACCATGATTCAATATCGATTTGGCTATATATCTATAAATATAAATGAAAAAGCGGTAGGAAACCAACTTGTTTAAAATATTTCACTAAAGTATAGTAAATCCAAATATGTCTTTTAATGAAATAACCAAAAACTAAAGTATATTGGTAGTATTTGAAGAATATAATTAACTGTAAATGATAAAAAAAAAGAGAGACGATGTATTTTTCTAAACACCAAGTGTACTCAGCCCAACAAAAACAGAGAAAAAGTAGTCTCTTATACACTGAATATTTCGGCGATTCTTTTCCTTCCAAACCAGAAGAACAATTCACTAATCTAGAATGTAAATATTCTCTTTATATATATAGCAAGTTGCAATAAAGTTCATATATTAATGCTCCAACTTCTTAGTCAACCGACAGATAGATAGATATTTATTTCACTATTATAATAATTTTTCACATGAACCATTTGCCATTTGTATACATCATCTCGCAGTGAAAAATTCCGGGAAACAAAAGGAATTGCTTTATACGGAACATTCTCAGAAAGTATGTGATATTAGATATACAATACAATACAATACAATACAATACAAGGAAAGCTACTGATATATTTGTAAAAGGTATATTGCTCCTGTGCTTGATGGCTTTTTTGTAGTGGTAAGATATAGAGAGATGAGTTAGAAGTATAACCAAACTTATTGGAAAGCTTGCTCATCTTGTAGAAGTACGTTGGGTTGCAATGTACAAATACTATACAAGTGGAGCTCTATTGATAACTAATATTACAATACAGTTTGTTTATATACTGTGTTTAATCTCATGAACAAAGAAACGAGTAGCCAACTAACCAACTAAGTAGTCGTAGTCCCTAATGTTTCTTGGTGGAATGCTACAATGCGCGTGGTTTACGGGTTCTCTTTATTGTGGGATGCATCATATATACATACATATATCCATCCACCAGTTGAACTGGTAATGATTAGCTGTATGCTATTTTGCTGATTTGTGAATGGACAATGCATCATTCTCTGATCATATGAACATCTATCTAATCAATCTATCTGAGGTAAAGATTTTCTGTTGAGATAATGCAATGCAATCTAACCCTAACATACTTGAAATGGCGTCCGCGCTCTTCTAGAAGAGTTACGGTGATAAATGCGTAACCTATCTTATCTCCTATGTTTTGTATATACACCCTTCTGTAAAGTGTAGGGTACTGCCATTTTTGGTTATATGCCCTAATATCTAGTGAAAAAAAATTAATATTGAAAATTTTTTTGGTTGATGAGATGAGATGGAAAATATATTCATAATAATGATAATGCTGCATCTTCATTATGGCTGCTTGTTCTCTTATATTTATGTACTTAGTTAACTGACCACTTATTTGAGATACCAGTAGCTTTTCTTTAAATCACGTATAGTTATAAGTACTTACCCAAGGATAAGAAACATAAAAGCTGGCCAGTTTATTTTTATTTTTTTTTTCATATACACAATGGGTTTAGCAGCAACAAGAACAAAGCAGAAATTTGGATTAGATCCAAGAAATACAGCTTGGAGTAATGATACCTCTAGATTTGGTCATAAGCAATTAGAAAAATTTGGTTGGAATCCTGGCATGGGATTAGGTATGACACCAACTGAATCACACACTAGTCACATTAAAGTATCAATTAAAGATGATAATGTAGGTTTAGGTGCAAAAATAAAAAGGACAGAAAGAAAAGATGAATTTGATAATGGTGAATGTGCAGGTCTTGATGTATTTCAAAGAATTTTGGGTAGATTAAATGGTAAAGAGGAAGAGATTTCAAGTGAATTAGAAAAGCAACGTAAAGATAAAATTTTAAATGGTAAATGGGGTATACATTTTGTCCAAGGTGAAGTATTAGCAAGTACATGGGATCCAGAAACTAAAAAGTTGAAAAGTTATTCAAATATGAAAAAGAGAAGCAGAGATGATGACAGTGATAACGATAGTAATGGTGACAGCGATGAAGATGAGAGCAAATCAAATAAGAAGCACAAAAAAGACAAAAAGCCAAAGAAAGATAAAAAATCGAAGAAAGAGAAGAAAGATAAGAAAGATAAAAAATTGAAGAAAGAGAAGAAACATAAGAAAGAAAAGAAAGAAAAAAGTCATAAAAAGGGTAAGAAGGAAAAGAAACATAAAAAAGCCACCGAATCGTCAAGTATTGAAGCTAGTAAGACAGCTGCTAATATTCCAAAAACCCTTACAACAAGACTATCAATACGTTCAAAATGGATCAAACAAAAGAGAGCTGCTACTATGGATGTTAAGGCCCTCAATGAAATATTCATGGTCACAAATAGTTAATATATAATAAAATAGAATCATTTTAGTACCTTTTGCATAAAATACATATAAAATTTTGAATTCAATGTAAAAATCAAATTACTCTTGAATTTTGTATTTTTATTTTGAATGCATATATGGCCTTCTCATCTCTCGACCATTTATAAATGTAATAGATAAGAAATTGTATATAATATTAACAGTTTCGATAATTTTTCGATAATTTTCTCATTGGTATATATATAACAGTATTATTTAATAAACTAAGTTAACTAAATTAAATAATAAAAATTCATAACAAATCTTTTCAGAAGACAAATATTTGATTAAGCTAAAGCAAAACCTAAACCAGCAGCAACGGCAACTGCGGCAACTGAAGATAATAAAACTTGGGATAAGTTGACTCTAGCAGAAACCATAGCAGCAGAAGAGGATGAAGTTGATGTGCTTGATGAAGAAGAACTGCTGGAAGAAGAAGAGTGGCTAGAAGAGGAACCGCCGGTGGAAGAAGAACCGGAAGCAGAACCAGAACCAGAAGACGTGAAGGTAACTTCATCAGTGAATGTGTTAGTACCAACAGTACCGATAACAGATAAAGCAGAAGAACAACCGGATTGGGTAGTAGCATCTTGAGTAGAAGCGGAACCACTGAAGTCACAATCAGAACTGCTACCACCTTGAGATTCGTAGTATAAATTCAATAAGAAATTCAATTGTTGTTTTGTGGAACAGAATGAGTAAGCACCGTATGAACCGGAAGTACCGTTAGCACTGATACCATCACAGTCAATAACACCACAAACATAGTCAAATAATGTTTGGTAGTCAGATTCATCAACATCGTCAGAAACAACACAAGTATTAGCGGCATCCATACAAGAACATAAATCATCATCTGGGGTTGGTGGTAAAACGGTGGCAGCCTTCCAGTACCTGCCAGTAGCTGGACAAGATAAAGAAGTAGTAGATTCGGTGTATGTAGAACTCTGAACAGAAGTTGGTGAAATGTTGTTAATTTCAGAAGAGTAGTAGTTAAAATCAGATAAAGTTTTGACATTAGAATTGCTATCAATACTGACTAAACCATAATTGTTAGTTTCTTCAAAGTATAAGTAAACAATACCACCAGACCAAACATCAGTCATATTTTCACCGAATAAAGCTTGAACTTCAGTGAACTTTCTTGGGGTAACTTCATTACAACCATATTCAGAGAAGAAAACAGGAACGGTAATGTTAGCAAATTCTTTAGTTCTATCAGCGTAACCAGATTTTTCAAAAGTAGAGTCACCACACCATTCGTACATGTTAATACCATAGAAATCAGCTCTAACATCATCATCACCACAAGTGAAGTAATCAGCAATAGAGACTCTGGTATCAGCATCATCATTAGAAGAGTAACCAACTGGGATGGATCTGTAACCTTGGTCAGAAATATATTGTTTAGTATCTCTAACAGCAGCCTTAACGAAAGCGGAAGCATCAGTGTTAGTAGAGTTATTGGTAACTTCATTACCAGCAAAAAAACCTAAAACGTTTGTGTAGTTAGAAAATAAATCAACAACAGACTTGTAACGGTCAAATAATTCAACAGTCCAAGTTGGGTCATCTCTGTTGATAGATTCAGATGGAGCAGATAAATCAGCAATAACATAAATGTTTGCATCATTTAAAGCTTGCATACATTCACTATGATCTAAAGATGTGTTAACAGCATAAACACGAATAACATTTGTGTCTAATTCTTGTAAATATGGAATATCTCTTGAGCAAGCAGAGAAATCAGCTAGAGGATCGTTAATGGTAGCACCATCAGTACTATTAGCAGTATCAGCTTGGTAAGCAACACCTCTCATGTAAAATTGAGAACCATTGTTTGAAAAAAAGAATTTATTACCAGAAATTTCAATTGCTGGTAGATCATCAGCAACAGCATAAGTGGCAAATAATGAGGCCAAAGCAGCAGTTGTAAACTTTCTCAATTGCATCTTGTTTTGAATGAAGTTTATCTGGGTTTCTATTTTATAAATGAACTTAATTACAAAATAAAAAATAGATAAAATTTTTTAAGAAAAGAAAAATCTAGAAATAGATACAAAGTAATAGTAAATTTTAAAAAAAAATGAATACGATTTGAAAGAAAGAAAATAATAAAAATATTGTATTATATATGAATAAGTTAAATGTGGGATGAAAAATGAAAGAATCAAATTGAACTAACTAAAACATAATTAAGATTGAATGAAAACTCATTTTCTCAAGATCTAATTAGTGATCAATGAATCTTCCCATAGTAAACTTTGAACAATGTTGCAACTGTTCTAAAATTTTCTCTGTTAAAAGAAAAAACCAAAAAGAAACGAACAGGTAAAATAGTAAACAAATCATCACCATAATAGGAAAAAAATACACCAAATCACAAATTTTATTGAAAATTTAATGAAAAAACGTTTCTGTTTTTAGCTCAAATTGGCTGATATTTTTTCCATCGTCGAATTGAATAATATGAAGGCTCTAATTTTCAAATTTAGCTTAGCCCCCATAACCGTTTCTGCTATTAATTCTTAGAACCCAATGCATTTTTTTTGCCTCGAAGGTTTAAAAATACGAAAAATAGTTTCTCATTTTGGCTCGTATATTATGATCGATGTGTCAATTGCAATAATGGGGACTGGGGAAGTTGAAGAAAAAGAACCGGACGAGATGAAGTTTGTTAAAAAAGACATCATAGTTCTTTGAATGGATGGATACTAATTGTCAAAGTCATTTTTGTCGTTTTGGGAAATATGGATTACTAATTAGTCTTAATGCTATGAGCCGTGGATTTAAAAACAGCTAAATGGAATATTTGGCAGTTAAACTCATAATTATCCACTTTATTTCATTTGGTTATGATTTAAAACGACATTAATCAATAAAATCTTACAAAAGGTTGCCGTGCGTGTTATTGTAAAATATTTTTGGAATAATATTTCTATTTGATAAATGCGACACATTAAGTAGCATCATAAACTTTCTTGCACGAATTAATTATCGTTTAATTACTTGATCAATTGCTTGACTTATTTGCAATTTATAAAGGGAAATAAAAAACATACTTAATTTTCTTATAATTAGTTCTCTCTAAATTGGAATCACCAGCTATATTACTTTGCCTGGGGGGTTCTGCTTTTATTAACGTATTGAATGCAATAAATGACAGTTAATTGATGATGGACTTTATTTGAGGAAAAAAACTGTCTTTTCATCTTTGGCATAATTGACCAATTACTCGATTATTTCTATTATTAATAAAAAATAGAAAAAATATTGCGATAACGATAATACCAAATCATGCAACTGTCTTGAATTCTGGCATTGATGGTGTGGTCGTTAATATTGTTGACGGAGCATTTTCGCCAGTGTCGTTGTTGTTCTGGTTATTTGGTTGAACTAATCCCTCAAATGGTGTTTTAAAAACCAACAGAGAAGGATTGGGTATTGCTTTGGTTGCTAATATTGGTGCTAATATTGATAATATAAAGATAGCCAATATTATAAAATATAAAATAAAATATTTTCTTTTAATATTATTTCTTAATTTTTTTTGTTTCTTACTAAATATTCTTTTTGTTGATATCATATGTCCCGGCTTTAGCCAGAATAATATCATTGAATGCCAATAATCCACAAATGGGATAAATACGATTGGAGTCTGTAAATATAATAGAATATGACCCAAGTAAAAATCACCTGAAAAATAACTTGTTTCCATAATCTTGACTGTTAATTCACGTATTGGTTGAAGAATCATTGACCATCCAATCCCAGTATTGTACCACTTCCCAGTCCACCATGCCATGTTTGACTTATTGCTTTTGAACTCTCTTGTCAGGAAAACTATTGTCAATACCCTAAAAATCAAAATTTGTAAATTAATAGTTGTTAGCAATAAAACAATGCTACGTGAAAAATTCCAACCTTCTAAAAACCAGATCAGTTGCAAGTCTATTAAATAAAAAATTACAGAGAAAGCGTGGGCAATAGCAGCAACTGTGGATCCTAATCTTACGCATATTAATGATAATATTGAAATCAAAAATAACGAAATGCAGAATAGGATTAATAGCACAGAAAAATTTAAAATTATTGGGAAAAATGTCACAATTAGTAGTCTAACTAAAGAATTTGTAGGTAAAGCAGATACTACACCATTCTGTGAATTCATGAATGAATATGCTGTAAAATTCATAATAAAAACAAAAAATGGTATTAATAGTTCTGTAAAAAATATGTTTCTAAAACTTGCCTTTTTGGCATCTGTTTGATCAGCTTCAGATTTATCATTTATTGTTTTTCTTTTATAGCCTGTATACCTTGATCTTGAACTTTTCACAAAAGTAGACCAAGACTCACGTTTATATTTGCTATTACCACTTGAAAGCCAGTGAATGAAATTTCTATAATCAATAAAAAATTCAGAAAATGAAAATTGATGTGGGTTAAAAATAAATGGAGCAAAGCAAAGAGAGATTACAGTAATCCAAAACCATAACAGTGCAGGCTGCCACATTGTAACAGTAGCAAATATTAACATCATAAATACCTGAACCCCAGAATAAATTGAGATTAGCACAAAACGGGAATAAAGTATGGAGAAATCAGTTCTCGTTATAGCAAAACCTCTCCCTGTCGGTATATATTTCGCACCACCAAAAGTAATGTCAGTTAACAGTGAATTAGCATAAACTTGACACACAAACACTTCAAATAAAGGCGCCATTGAAAAAAGGTGGTGAAGAAATCTGGATACTGTCTTCCAGATTCCTTTCTCCAGTAATTCTAGGATTAATAGAGGTGCAAACGCAATAAAAAAGACAATAAAAATTGATAACACAAAAATTGACACCCAATGAAGTGCTGGTTGAAGATTGTAACAGCCAATTGGTTTTTCTAGATTTGTAATAGGTGCATCTTTGTTGTAATTACAAATGATTATTTCGTTATTCAAAGCACCTAAATTCAATAAAAATAAGAAGAATAATTGAAGTGACAGTGAAATAAAAAGATTATTCAAATGAAATCCTGGATGAGCATAAAAAAATGATAAAAATCGATCAATTGGAAGCTGTGTACCTAAATAATAATATTCACGAGAAAGTAATTGTTCACCCATACCGGCGCCAATTTTGGTTGTAAAATTCAAAATAGAGCCAAAACCTAGGTCTCTCCCCTTACCACATTGATAATAATCACTATGTTTTATTCTACCACCTCTGCAAATTGCATTCATTCCAGCATAAATATCTTCATTCAGATGCAAAGTTCTTTGAGCTTTAGATATACCCCCTCTCGTGGTCATAAATATACCATTGATAAAATCTGGATGACCATAATGGAGTTTTCCCCCAATTTCTGCTAAAGTTCTTGCGAATAATGTGCCAAAAGTCTGTTCTTTTCCTGCAGCGATGTCGCCAAGAACACCAATATTTTCAGAAAATATATATTCTCTTGCACCAACAATAGCAACTGGTGAATCTTCCTCTTCATACTCAATTCCAGGTATATATGGAATTGAAGCATTTACATCTAATTCTTCGAATTCACTTAAAACAGATCTAATCTTTAGACATTCTTCTAGATAGTTATCTTGGTTGGCATCAACAACTTGAATGTATTCACCTCTATAAAAAATAATTGAATGATTCTGATTGTCAGATTTTCCATCACCTAATATTGGGTTACCTGAGAGTTTTATTTTGAAAATAGGCTCTCTTAAACCTGTACTTTCATTTACCTTTGAATATCCATTGGTTAAACATGAATAATAATCTACATCATTTGTCTCATTGTTTCTTTCCTCTAATAGATAGGATATGTGCATTGTCGGATAAGTTCTGAGTAACAACTCGGTTGCCTCTCTTTCTTCTTGATTAAAATGTGAGTATCTTTGCATTGCAACTAACATTCTAAATTTTCTATTTGAAATATTTTCCAAATCAGTCTCCAACGCCTCAATATTATTCGAATAAAGCTGAATAAGAGAAGGGTTCTCAATTTTGTAAAGTAACTTGATTGCTTTTGAATAATTCATAAACCCTGATATTGTTCTATATAAAGTTTGCGTTCTTAGAGAGGCCCATATTCTAGTTCTTAAGGTGTAAAATGTTTCTGAAGAACTAAATCCCAAATAATAGTATGGAAGGTCGTTAATTTTATTTTGAATCAAATCATCAATATGACTAAGTCTTGTTGGTTCTGTTTTAGACACAGAATTTAATTCATTTTTAAACTCTTGCTCAGTTAATCCTTCATTATTATTTTTAACGTCATCGCTAAATTCTTTGTTATTGTTTAGCGCATCTTTTTCAACTTTCAATAATTTTGTGTCGCGAACAAAACATTCCCATTCAATTGGGTGTAACTGCTTTAAATATTCCAAAACAGTAATTCTTGCTTTAGAAGATTCTTCCTTAATAATCTCTTTGAGACTTAACACAATTTTTTCTGCATAATGAGGAACCATAACAGTAAATGTTGGCATACATTCAACTGGAATTGGTTCCGTTATTGGGGTTGATAAAGATTGAGCAAAAAAAGATATTCTTCTCTTTGCTTCTGAATCATTGGGGAAAAATTCCATTGACTTGAATGTAGAATCATCTTGAGCAACAAAGAATGTGGGTGATTTTAACGTTTTCTTATCTAATGTCATAGAATCCACTTGCTGGTAAAGTAATCTCTGAACATGTTCAATTGATAATAAATGTTCACGATACATAGAAATTATGATTGCATTCCAAATTTGTGATATTAATATTTTTGGTCTATATTTTGTATCCATCTCAGAGGTTGCCAAAACTTTTGAATAAATTCTCTTTGGTAGTCTTGAATATATATTTTTCCAAGGAGTTAATATTGAAGTTCCTAATGAGAAAGATAATACAATTGAAAAAATACAATTGCAAATAATATACCACAGATATGTATCCAAAAAAAATAAACCTAAATCAGTTAATATCATTAAAAATAAAGTAATTTTTGGTTGGAATCTACAAAGATATGTCTTTAATAAAATATCACCATTGCATCTTGACATATCCATAATATACAGTACTCTTATTGGATCTCTAAGGGATAAAGTTAAAAAAAAATAGGATTCAATAAATTTTGCCAAGTAAACAAAAAACCATAAACCATAAGAAAACCATCTGCTTCTTCCAGTTAATTTTGGGAAAGAAGCTGTAAAAGTTTGAGAAGAAATGTACCTTCTCTTCTTTTTCCCCTTTTTCAAATATGATCTAAATAATCCTCCAAGTGGTCTTGTTGCAAAGAATAAAGTTGTAATTATACCAATAATTAGTTGAATAATTGACACAATAATTGCTGTATGAGAATGAACATCTAATTCAAAAAAACCGAATATATATATTGATGGGCCAAAATTAATGGCAAAACATATCAATAATCCAATTAATCTTTGGGTTAAATGTTGTGCTCCAGGCCATTCACGAGGAACAAATCTCCATTCAAATAGAGTTGCTATTATTTGTATAATGCATGAAACTGTACCTCCTAATGCAATAGCTGATAATCTTGATTGAATAGTTGGTTGATTATTTAATAATTGAATATAATTTTTTGTATATAAAGCTGGTGCATTAAATGATGTAAAAAACCAAAATGAGGACAAATGAATAATCCAAAATCTATTAAAATTTGTAAAACTATGCATCCAACTTCTTGTTTCTCTATAAGTTTTATAAAAAACCTTTTCCCATTGAATCTCATTAAATAATAAATATCTATCCTTCAATGCCTTATCAACCAATCTTTCACCATTTTTTAATACAATTCTTTCAATACCTTCAGGATACCAAAATAATTGATTTACATCGTCGTAACCAATAATATCTTTATGATCATTTTCTCTTCTTTTCCATGTACCATTATTTTTTCTTTTATAAACTTGTAATTTTAAAAAATGATATAAAGGTGTTATAACATTATTTAAATACGTGTATTCAGGTAAATTGAAATTTTGATTAATTTGAAGTTCATTGTTATTTGAAGGTGTATCATAATCCAACGCGCATTTAAAGATGAAACAAAGACATTCTGGAGTAAATCTAAGTTGATTTGCCTCACCCCAACATAGTAAATATAAAGCTAATTGCCTTACCATTTGCGAAGGAGTTAATTGTTTCATTTTTAATTTCCACTTATAATCTGCTGTTTTTAGATTATTTTTTTCATTAAATTGTTCAGTAGTTAATGTAATTTTAGGATGGGTATTTATAAATTCTTTCTCTTTTTGTTTCCAATCTTCAATTTGTTTTTTAATTGAAATACCTCTTTTTTTAGCCATTTTACTATTTCTTGATTTTGCTTTTCCACTTAATTTCATATTTTGAAATCCTATTTCTTCATCTAAATCTAATTGAGCAGCAAAATACCATTTTCTATAATTTGCTTGTTCTCCACCAATATACGAAACATGTAGTGATAGTAAAGCATTTTGTGGATTTGTTCTACTTGCTCTTGAGTCTAATTGTGATAATAAATGATGATACATATTTTCTTTTGATGAGTGTTGAAAACCAAATTTTAATGTTAATTCTTCAAATATTTTTTTAATTTCTAACTTAGTAACAGGAACTTCATCATCTTGACACCATGCTGGATAGTCCATATCTGTTAGAGAAATTGTTGGACTTTTAAAGTCAGAATACTCATCATCTTCCATTTTTTTTTTTCCAATTTCTTTATAAATATTTTATTTATGAAGATGGAGTAGGAAACGATGGGGATGATTTCTACTGTATCTTTATTTTTTTTATTATCTAGTCAATAATAATACTTTAATACTTTAATACTTTAATATTTTATTTACAAATACAAATATGTAAGAGTATAAGCAAGGATTAATAAATTTAGCCGCTGAGATAAATGACATTAAACACAAAATGACACAAAATTATAAGTTCAATATCACTAACCACGAAAATGAATTCAAAAAAGCTCATAACGTTTCCAAAAGCGGAAATAATCCACAAATGTGTCATTTTTGTCTTTTCCGCTTATCATTACCCTCCCCCAATTCGGAGACGCGCCAGCATTAGACCTGGTTGGACTTTTGGTTTTTTTGAGGACTTTAAATTGGGACTTTTAGCAATATTTCGGGTTAAAAGTTGGGTCTTTTAAATAGCACGTTAGATTGTAAATTAGGTTTCGTTAAGTTATATATATATAGGACGGCACTTTCTCTCATTATATACGGAATAGTTAGGTTTACAATTTTTCTTTTAGGGTGGGGCTTTTTTTCCATTTTAAAGTCCATCCAGCCCTAAGTAGCATTAAAAAACGACAACTATAAATATGTTTTGTTTCATGGAAAGACGAACTCCAATGTATTTTTATACGGCACAGACAATCTATCTATCTACACGCTACCCTCTCCTTACTTCCGCATAGAGAGATACAACAGAAAAGATCAGCCAAGAAAGCAAAAGCATACTTAAAATTGATTTTCTAACATTCAACAGATTCTCAATAAAATTGATTTGATTTGACAAGCAGGGTAAGGTGGCTGTACAATTATAAGTAGGTTAACCCTACCACTCACAAACAAACCGCGTGACGGCACATATCAAACCACCCAAGAGAGGAACTAGCTCCCTGCTTTTTGTTCCCAGCAGTTACCCGTCTGCTACGTACGTATCCAATATAACTGAAAAAAATGCGTTCTGCGCCATTTTACACAATCTTTGCTAAATATTTAAGCATGTTTCATGAAAGTTATCACACATACGCGTAAAAGATTTAAGGAAAACCATCTAATGCCAAGAACTGCGAAAAACACGCACACGCATACAGACATGCAAATGTAGAAAATCATTATGAGTCCACGAAAACAACCTAAAGGATAACGATTGGCCGCTTTTCTCCCGAAAACGGAAAAAAAAGACCGCTTCTAAACGATTGTTGTTTTCTACTTCCGCTTCAAAGTGATCGAGATCTGAAGATAAGAGAACTGCTGGAAACAAAGATAGTGCAAGAAAACACACACCTTAAAAAGACGGAGACACCCTCATCTGTACATCTTATTCAGTGTCTGTTGCTCACTACAAACAATTACAAAGCATCGATTTGAATCCAGAAAACCTCGCAGGAAGGCACGTCAGAGATAACCTCTACTGTTTTGTTTTCTGCACGTGTGTCTTCGGGTTTCCCAAATCTCGCCGTACCTCGTTACAACTTTTTCTCCCTCTCGAGAGCGTTTTATTTATTTATTTTGTGCGCGCACAATTCACAATTTCCATTTTCGTGCATTCTATGTTAAAAATTAAATCATCCTGTAATTTTCATGGTTTTTTTTTTCCATATTCTATCCAGTTGACGAGATCTCTCGCAGAGGGTTGAATATTTCCTCCCTCCATTTTGAGTTCTAAAGAGTGAAAATTTTTCATTTAGCTATTTATTTATCTCTCTTTAGAATCAGATTTATACGGTTTTTTTCGAACTAAATAAATAAATAAACAAATATAATATTCATATCATTTTTTTTTTAAAGTTTCTTCTCAATGAATTTCATAGTATATTTTTTATTTTCATTGAAAAAACATTTTCTCTTAACGTTTCATCTATATATATATATTAAAATGGCTTTCTGTAGTTTTTTTTTCGTTTTCCCTTCTCTTACGTACTTATATATATATATATATATATATATATCAAAACTACTATTTATTATCTAATCTTCCTTTTTAAATTCTTGTTTTGTATTATTTTTAAACATTCTTACTTATAGAAGCAAGGAATTCTTCAAGAAAACTCTCAGATTAATAAAATTTTATAATACAAAACTAACCAACTAGTTATTCATTCTTTATTACATTTTAAAAATTTTATTAAGTTTTGTTTTATTGTTGTTACTACTGAAAAAAAAAATAAGTTAAATAATTACATTATGCGTTTTTCCACTTTATTAGCCTCTGCATCTTTATTAGGTGCTGCCGTCGCTGCTCCAGCTGGCCATCAACACAAGAACAAACGTGATGTTGTTACTACTACCGTTAAAAACCAAGTTACTGTTCAAGTTACTGTTGGTGCTGATGGTGCCGTTATTAATAACGCTGCTGTTGCTACTTCTGCCGCTGCTGTTGAAAACGCTGCTGTTGAAGCCGCTGCTGTCGTTGAAGACACTACTGTTGCCTCAACTTCTTCTGTTGTTGCTGCCGCCGCTGCTTCTTCATCAGCTTCTTCTTCTACCTCTTCAGAATTTACTGCTGGTGCCAAAGGTATCACTTACTCTCCATACAATTCTGATGGTACTTGTAGATCTACCGCTGATGTTGCTTCTGATATTGCTCAATTACAAGATTTCTCCGTTATTAGATTATACGGTGTTGACTGTAACCAAGTTGCCAACGTTTTACAAGCTAAAGGTGCTAACCAAAAATTATTCTTAGGTATTTACTACGTTGACCAAATTGAAGATGGTGTTTCTACTATGGCTTCTGCTATTTCTTCTTACGGTTCTTGGGACGATGTTATCACCGTTTCCATTGGTAACGAATTAGTTAACGGTGGTTCTGCTACCCCAGCTCAAGTTGGTGAATACATTTCCACTGGTAGATCCGCTTTATCTGCTGTTGGTTACACTGGTAAGGTTGTCTCCGTTGATACTTTCATTGCTGTTATCAACAACCCAGAATTATGTCAATACTCTGATTACATGGCCGTTAATGCTCATGCTTTCTTCGATGAATACACTCTTGCTGAAGATGCTGGTTCTTGGGTTTTATTACAAATCCAAAGAGTCTGGTCTGCTTGTGGTGGTGCCAAGGACGTTTTAATCACTGAATCCGGTTGGCCATCAAAGGGTGACAACTGTGGTGTCGCTGTTCCATCTAAGGCTAACCAAGAAGCTGCTGTCGCTTCCATTAAATCTTCTTGTGGTGAAGATGTTATCTTATTCACCGCTTTCAACGATTACTGGAAGGCTGATGGTTCTTACAACGCCGAAAAATACTGGGGTATTTTATCTTCTGAATAAATGCATTAATTTGTCAAAACAAACAACTTTTTTACTCCCTTCATTTTTCTCTAATTTTATTCTTTTTAGGGTCCAAAAAGTAAAAGATTATTGCTAAAAAACAATCAATTGAATCAGAATTTATATTTGTTTTTAATTGCATTAAATTTTAATTGCTTATTTTTTTTTTACCCTTTGAAAAGTTTAAGGTAATGTTTTAATTACTACCTGATACCCTTTTCTTTTTTTTTATTAATTATTCGTTGAGTCGAAAATATTGTAATATTTACCGTTGATTGGTAATTTATGTAGATATATGTGATTGTAGTGTTTTTATACTATTTTATTTAATTATACATCTATATCTATTTGTGAATGGTAAAATTTTGTCTTCTTCCTTAAATAGAAAACAATGGTTAAGTTGGTCTTCTAGGACTTCGAGACCTATTTCGCCTAGGCGGAGTTCTTGATCTTGTTCTTCTTGGTGGAGTTCTTGACCTTTTGGATCTTTGATTATGACTAGCACTCATCAAATTAGTGTCAAAATTATTATTTGGTTTAGATTGATTATAGCGCGATTGCCTTCCTGCCTCTAACCGTTGCTGTCTTATTTTTTGATATTGTTCTTCTTTCTTTTCTTCCTCTTTGCGTTTAGCCTCCTTCATAACTTCCTCTACAATGTTCAACTCTGCTCTCATATTATCAGTTAAAGCACCAAGTCCAATTGCTGTAAAATAATTAATTGAATAACGAATATGTTCTAAATCTTCAGTTGGAAACATATTAGCCAAATATGGCTTGATATAATCTTCATCCAACCTTAGTTTCAATTCCGCTATTCCAAGATCAGCCACTAGCTCTTGAAATAGATATTTTATTAATATTCTGCCGGCTGGTGTTGTTTCATCTTCATTTAAATGAATGATTGAAAATAATTCAAATCCAATGTAATCTGATGACAAAATATGTCCCCATAATTTTCCTATTATTCTTAATTGATTTGGTTCAAATTCATCAGCAGTGGCATAATTCTCTTCAAAAATCTTTTCAAAAGCAGATTTCCAAGATTTATGTGTTGCTAATAATCTTTCAACTAATATTCCGTAAAACTTAGAATATGTACTTTCCTGGATACTAGATCTAATTATCACATCAACAACTTTGTATTTTTCATTATCGTTAATTCTTTGCTTTAAAATTTTATGTGCGGCTTCATCACCAGATAATGAACTCTTTAAAACCAAATAGATCTTCTTTTTAAATTCAACATCAGTTGCTCCGGTTTTATCTTCAATTGTGTTTTCTATTACTTGTTCTTTTTCTACAAAATATTGAGAATACACTTTTTCCTTTAGAATTGAAAATGATTTCTCAATGTCTAAAAAATCATTAAAATATTTGAAGTTTCCCAAATTTTTTGTCGTTGAATGATTGTTCATATCAATCATAAAAGTATGTGAATTAATTTTATGTTCTGGTAATTTTAATGATACCCCATTTTTTTGGGTATCGTAATTTCTACTTCTTATATCAAATAATGTTTCTAGTGAATTTTGGGAACTTGAGGGCAATTTACCACTCTGAAGTAAATTCCTCAGCTTTTCAAAAATTTTATTATGAATATTTTTACTAATTTCCAATAATTGTTTCCCACATTGGTTAAAAATATGAATCACGATATCAATTGAACCATTGTCTAAATCTTCTAAAAGCATATGTAAAATTTGTAAAATGATAATTTCATGAACGACATTATAATTAAAAAGTTGTGAAATGAAAGAACCCATTGAATATGTAATTCTATTGTCAAAATTATTATAACCTTCAATAAACATAGCTGATGATTCTTTGGCTAATGTCAAACCAATTTCAGGGATATCTGAATTAATTAATGATACTAGTGCTGTAAGCACAATCCCATCATCATTACGGAGTTGATGTTTCAATATCGACTTCACCAAAACATCCTTCCCCAGTAACAAATTCACTTCATATAATTTTTTGAAAGATTCGATAACATTTTTTTCACTTAAATGTTTTAACACAGCATCTACATGCACCTCTATTATCTCCCAATTTTCTCTCTGAAATTTTCTATCTTCTTCAGATATGCCTTCCATGCCTCAGTACTGCTTGGTATATGTGTATATTGCTCAAGTAACTAGCTTTATCCAGCCAATATTCTCTTTTCAGCTTTCCGATGAGGTGAACTTTTTAATTCAAATATAAACTTTTCAGAATGCTTTTTAAAAATATTCGCCTTTAAGAGATAGTAATTAAGCATTCCAGGAGTTGAAGGTAAGGTGAAAAAAATGTATTTAACAATGGAAACCAAATTAGTAATTAACATATCAACTCTTATCGTTGTAAGAGAGTAAGTAGTACCAGTTGCAGTAAATACCCACTATATTTAAGAAATCTAGTATTTTGGAAACTAATATTAAGTTAATATGGGTAAAGTTGGAGTAGTTTTGGATCAAGTACATAAATTAGATTTCATTAAATTGATCAATGTGTTTGAAAAATGTTTAGATGATTTCGTGGAAGATACATCAAATAGTAATGAGTTAAACATTATATTAGATTACAAATTCAAATCATATATATTTTTGGACGAAGTACTTGGTAAATTGTATAGTATTAGTAGAGATGTTTTATTAGTGAAATCATTACATATGTTACCAATAAGTATTTATTTTGAATCATTTGATAATGAAAATTTACAATTAGATAAGCTATATATTCATGATGATAAACATCGGTTTATGTATAAATCCAAAACAATTGAATACTTCAATGAACCAATCTCTGAAGATTATGAATTTAAATTTAATAATGAGATTTCTAACGATATTAATAAGTATGATGTAAGTGCATTAGGTGGTACTTTTGATCACATACATGATGGTCATAAAATATTATTGAGTGTGTCAAGTTTCTTAACAAAGAACAGATTAATTATTGGATTAACAGACGAAGAATTACTTGTTAATAAAAAATATAAGGAGTATCTTGAGAGTTTTGATAAGAGATGTGAAAATGTGACAAATTTTATGAAAATATTAGACCCTTCTCTAAAGATTGAAATAATACCACTAAAAGATGTTTGTGGTCCAACAGGTACTGTGCCTGAAATCGAAGCATTGATAGTAAGCAGAGAAACTATTTCTGGTGGTGAATTTGTTAATAAAACCAGATTATCAAAAGGCATGGATCCATTGGAAATCTGCGTTGTCAATGTCTTAGGAGGAAGAGAAGAAGACGAATGGAGTGAAAAATTGAGTAGCACAGATCTAAGAAAACTAGCAAAAGAACAAGAAGATACCAAGAAATAAACAACCACAGCAACAACAATGCTTTCTTGCATAACTCCCCAGTCATCTATAAATTTATATATATATATGTTTATATATCTACATAAAACATAATAAGCTTCAACTCACTTCCTAAGACTCTCGACTTTGAGTTCCACATATACAAAGAACAACAATTTCCAAACACAACATTCAATTGAACTCATAGAAGTAATTCAATTGAATGTACTTACAATTATTTTCAATAAACTCTGTGTATTCAACCAAAGCTTAATTTCAGTTTCTGACTCTTATTCACTATTAAAATTAGAAATCGCGATGTTAATATTAAAAATTGCAAGATGATTAATTTCAAGAAATAGTATAAGATGATGATTAAAAAAGAATCATTCAGTCACTTTTCGGTCAATTATATATTGTTTAAATTTACATTGAATAAGGTAAATTAATTCTTTATATAATAATTAAATAAAGTCATTTTCTCAGTTTCTTACTTACTTACTTGATGCAACTGTAAGACGATTAAGTGTGAGATCAAGAAGGTGAAAAATAGTAATAATATTAATACCAGTTATGTGTGGTATATTAGGGATTGCATTAGCAGATCAAAATAGTTCTGTTGTTTCTGAATTATGTGATGGTTCTATATTTTTACAGCACAGAGGTCAAGATGCAGCTGGTATTACAACTTGTGGCTCACATGGTAGATTTTATCAATGTAAAGGTAATGGTATGGCAAGAGATGTTTTCACTGAACGTAGAATCTCTGGTTTAGTTGGTTCAATGGGTATTTCACATTTACGTTATCCTACTGCTGGTTCATCTGCAAATTCTGAAGCTCAACCATTTTATGTCAATAGTCCATATGGTATTAGTTTAGCACATAATGGTAATCTTGTAAACACAATTTCATTAAAACGTTATTTAGATGAAGATGTTCATAGACATATTAACACTGATAGTGACTCTGAATTATTATTAAATGTGTTTGCAGCAGAATTAGAAAAGCATAATAAATACAGAGTAAATAATGATGATGTCTTCCATGCTTTAGAAGGTACATATAGATTATGTCGTGGTGGTTATGCATGTGTTGGTATGTTAGCAGGTTTTGCTATGTTTGGTTTCAGGGATCCAAATGGTATTAGACCATTATTATTTGGTGAGCGTGAAAATCCAGATGGTACAAAAGATTATATGATTGCTTCAGAAAGTGTTGCATTAAAAGCATTAAATTTTAATAAATTTCGCGATTTAAAACCAGGTGAAGCTGTTATTATTCCAAAAGATTGCTCAAAAGAACCACCACAATTTAAACAAGTGGTTCCAATCAATTCATATAGACCAGATTTATTTGAATATGTTTATTTTGCTAGACCTGATAGTGTCTTAGATGGTATTTCTGTTTATCACACCAGATTAGAAATGGGTAAGAAATTAGCAGCAAATATTTTGAAGCAACTTGATTCAAATGAAATAGATGTTGTTATTCCTGTTCCTGATACAGCAAGAACAAGTGCTTTACAATGTGCGAATGCATTAAACAAACCTTATAGAGATGGTTTTGTAAAAAATCGTTATGTTGGAAGAACATTTATTATGCCTAACCAGAGAGAACGTGTTTCTTCTGTTAGACGTAAATTAAACCCAATGGAATCTGAATTTAAAGGTAAGAAAGTTTTAATAGTTGACGATTCAATCGTCAGAGGTACAACTTCAAAGGAGATAGTTAATATGGCAAGAGAATCTGGTGCAACAAAAGTTTATTTTGCATCAGCAGCACCTGCCATACGTTACAATCATATATATGGTATTGATTTGACTGATACTAAAAACTTGATTGCATATAATAAGACAGATGAAGAAGTCGCCCAGGAACTGAAGTGTGATAAAGTATTTTATCAATCCTTAGAAGATTTAATTGACTGTTGTAAAACTGATAATATAGATAAATTTGAAGTAGGTGTTTTTACAGGAAACTATGTTACAGGAGTCGAAGATGGATATTTATTAGAACTAGAGAGAGTACGTGCTTTAAATAAAAAAGATTCTGAAAATGCTAAATCTGCAGTTGATATTGGATTATATAATTGTGCAGATTACTAAGGGCACAATTTGCAAGGGACATATATTATATTGTTCATTAAGATAGATTAAATTTAGGGGATAATGGCAAGAAAAACATTATCCTAAAAAGAACAAAATACTTTCATAATAATAATTCTTCAAATATTAGTTTAATACGGATTTTTATAGTACATTTATATATACATACATATATATACATACATAATTATATATAATAATTAGAATTTTAATTAATTTTCAACCATTTGAACATCTCCTTCTGTATTTACTGTTTCTGACTCAACCTCAGACGTAGGTTGAACTTCTGGTGTCTCAACAGCAGATGTTTCCTCATTTGGGGTGTCGGCAGCAGGAGTTTCTGAGTTAGGAGTTTCAACAATTGGAGTTTCAGTAAGAATTGCATCATTTTTTGATTCCACATCATTCATTTCAACATCTACTTCTTCTACCATGACTTTTTCCTCATTGGTTGTTCCTTCAGCTGCATCATTATTGGTTGTTACGGTATCTGATTTTGATAAACCTGGAATGGAACCGCTGTTACCAACAGCACCCCTGATATCTGCCATTGTTAAACTATCTTTATCTTTACTTTTATTTGATTCATCAACTGAGAGTACATTTGCTCTAGTTCTATCATATTTTGATAAATCTAATACGTCGAGTTTGTCATTTACTTTGATAAAATTGCTAAATTCAGATACGTCATTTTGCAACCAAGTCTTATAGTTAAATGGATATTTTTCATCATTATTATTACTGTTTGATTCAGTACTATTAGCATCTGTGTATTTTTGAGCTGAACCACTTTCTACTTCTTTAGTTGGAGTAAAATAGTCATATTTCCAATTTTGTATTTTTTCAACAGTTTTGTTGAAATAACCATTATCACGATTTGCTTTATCAATCAATGCTTCCATTTTTAATTTTATATTCTTCCAACTCTATTACCAAAGACAAGGAATAGACAAATACCTTAGACAACCTATATTCCTAAATATATATACACAAATAATTATACAGCAATCGAACTCAACTCAAAATACTGAATTTGTATATTTTCATTTTTTGATATTAAATTCGCGATGCTTGTAATTATTTAAAGCTGTAAAGAGTGAATATCTAATAGTAACTACTGTCAAAATATACACAACTCTTACTGATAAATTTGGCTATTAACATAATTTAATTTATTTACCAGTCCTTTAAATAATTGCAATTCAAGATGATTATTTGAACAAAACAAAAAGAAATAGCGAAAATGCAAGTGTATTTGCTGTTTTGCCAAGTAATCATCAGCATAAATAGAGAGAAGTATAAAAGGATACATATCCAGTAGTGTTTAAATTTATTAATATGCAATTCCATATATTTATTTTAATATCTAATTAAATATGTATTTTATATGAATTTTTAAATTTGAAATAAGGTAAATATTTTATTAACTATGATAGATAACAGAAAAACTAAAATTTTTTTAGTCTATTTCAGTCATCTCAGCCATCTTTTCAATTAATCAGAGTTAATCAATCAAATTTTAAATATGAAAAATTTGTGAATCAGCACACATTTTTTTAACTAATTCAGAATCAGAATCGTAACCAGCATAAGCGATATAACCTGGTTCACCTTTATTTTCATTTGAAACAGGATAATGAATTGGTGGTACATTGAAATTTTCAATAATACAATAAGATAAATGTTCTTCATTTGGTTCATAATCTCTTGTTATTCTTTTCACTAAAGTTTTAAATTCACCTCTTTTATCACAACTTGGGCCACCAACAGACCATAATTTAATTACAGAAGAAGATGGACCACCGATTTGTTCTTTCAGTGGTGTACAATGAAACCATTCATAGTTTATTCTAGTTGAATATTTAAAATATTCAACGGCAGCGATTAAAACCATCGATGAGACAACATAAATAAGCAATGTCCAAATTTGTGGAACTCTTTTCTCTGAAATTTTCTTACTTTGATCTTTCTTTTCTGACATATTTGTAGATATTATATGATATAATATAATATATTTATTTATTGGTATAGGTTGACTAGTTACCAGAACCTTTATGTAATCAATTGTTGCATTAATCAATGAATAAATGGTGAAATATTCATCAATTTTAATTGAATATATTTTAATTTTCCAACGAATACGAAAATGATAATGATAATGAAATTCCCCTTTCCGAGGAAGCAAAAAGAGAGATGCAGAGAAGAGAACAAAATGTTTAATGTGTATTTGTATTGTTATATATTTAAGTATATGTTATATGGTAAATGGTAAATGTTATATGTTATATGTTATGTATGTCTGTGTACGTGCACTTGGGGTAAAATACAGTGTAGATTGTAGATTGAGTTCTGTTAAGTAGTAACAATAACAATTAAAAAGAATTCAAAAAAAAAAAAAAAAACCAAAAAAAAAAACAGAGAAGAGAAGATGTTATTATAATTTGTAATTACCATGAATCCAATCATTTAACATACTTAATGAATTTTCAGGTTGATCATAAGGAACCATATGACCACCATTAAATAATCTTAAGAATGAAAAATTTTTATAATTTTTTAATTCACCAGCTTTTGAATTACCATTTAAATATGCTGAATATTTTTTAATTGGTTGATTTTTAAATTCATTTGAATATTTCCAAGGTAATTCATCAGTCCAATGTTGGTTACCTAACCAATTACAAATAAAATCTTTATCACCAGCATAAATTAAAATTGGTAAATCTTTATTTAATAATTCAGTAATATGAGTTTGATATGGTTTCATCCAATCACCATTAAATAAGAAATTTTTATTAATATCAAAATTACATGATTGAAAATTATCAACTTCAGCACCAATTGCATTTTTAACATAATCTTGATTTAAATAATCATCAATATATTGTAAATCATCATAACATAAATTACTATTACCACAATCTTTTCTAATATCATAAACATTTTTACCAGTTTTTTGATATGGTGCTAATTGAGCATTATTACAATAAATTGATGCTGGTACACATGACCAAACAGATTGTGAATCATAACATGATTTAATTAATGAAAGACATCTATCTAATGTATTATTCATTGAATTACATTCATCATTATTTAAAACAGGAGGTGAACCACCATTACCACATGCCATTGGTTCATAATATGGATATTGATTTAATGGATCAGTTAAACCATTACCGATCATAATTGATGATAAATTAAATGATCTTTCATCAATTGAATGATTTAAAATTTCTGTTGCAAAAACTGGTATATAATGACCTGCATAAGATTCACCAGCAATATGAAATGTTTGTCCTTCATTTTTTGTATAATTTGGAAATTTTTTAAAAAATAAATTTAAAAATGCATAAACATCTTTTGATGCAGCAATTGTATTTGAAACACCAGAAGAACCAGAATATGAAAATCCTACATTAACAGGTTGATCTAAGAAAATAACAGATGCATTTGAATTCCATGAATATTCATTATAAATTGGTTTTAAATTTGAATCAATTGATGATGAACCTAATTCAAAAAATAAACCAGTCATTGATGAACAACCTGGACCACCATTTAACCAAAGAATAATTGGATCATTTTCAGGATCATTTCTACTTTCAAAAAACCAATAAAAAAAATGTTTATCATCATTTAAAACATCTAAATAACCAGAAAATTGTTTAACATTTGGATCAACACCTAATGATTTTGGATCTTTAATTTTATTAATTCTTAATTGATAATCATTATTATCAATATTTTCATTAATAATAAAATCCCAATCATTTTTTTTTAAAATTTTATTTATTGGTTTTGAAATTAAATTATTATTTAAATCTAATAAATCATTTTTTGATAATGAATTCCAATAATTAATTAAATTTTTATCATTTTTAAATTGATTAATAATATCATTTACATTAAGATGTAAATTATCAACGACATTATTAAATAAATTCAATACATTTGAATTCAAATCCAAAGAATTTAATTTCAAATTAAAATTAAAATTAAATTGATTATTGAATGAATAACCGTTTGTAATTGTTATAGTTAATAAAAACTGTATTAAGAATAAAATATTAAACTTCATATTTTAAAAAAGGTATGAGTGTAATATAGAATAATATGTTTATACAGTCAGTAGCAGAGTTTGTTGTTTGTAGACCCCCAACACCAAGTAACGATCAATAAATAGATCCAATATCCACATACAAAATCCACCTCTATCCTTTATATAAGATTAGCAATTTAGCAATTCCCCCTTCCTCCCCCATCCCCCATTCCCCATTCCCCGTTTTTGTGTCCTTTAAAATTGTGAGATTAATCTAGGAAAATCCTTTTTCTTTGTGTTCGTCAATAATGATGCACACACTACGAGTGCGGGTAACATATACACCGGTATCCGGGTGAGTACTACCGTGCATCGTGACACACACCTCTCGTCTTTTCTCCTATTTAATTTCAACCAGTTCCGTTCTGGTTCAGTTTGATCTTGTTTGCCGTTCTCAATGCTCACTTTGGCTGTTTTGTAAACGAACGAGCAAAATAATAATCGACTGGTGAATTAGTTAGTGGTACTGATTGAATGAATGGGTGAGAGTGAGAGTTGATTGTGAATTAAAAAGATATATAAATGAACTGTACACTTCAATTGATTGATGGTCACTTATAATTGTCAAAATATATACATATATACATATATACACAGGGCTTTTGTGCTGTTTGTTAGCATACACCGTATTTGAACTAATTAGATAAAATATAATCATGGCTCATATACCACAATTATTACCAAATTCAATACCTATACCATATTTTATAATATCAAGCTTTTCTTATATTATCTTTGTATTAGATAATTATATTCCAGGCGGTAGCTTTATTTTATCATATTTGAAAAAATCACATCAAGATGATCCATATAGAACATTATTAGAAATCTGTTTGATTATTTACGGCATTATTTATTATTTAACAAAACCACAATCTAAAAAAACATTACAAGATTCAAAATTTAAATTATCTAATTTATCAAATCAAGAAATTGAAAATTTAATCGATGAATGGGAACCAGAATCTATCGTTGATGATTCAATCGCTGTTGATGAACAATTTTGGAGATTATCAAAGATACCAATTATTGATTCAAATGGTTTGAAAAAAAAAATTAATTTTAAAAGAAATAATGGTTTAGAAAGTTTTAATAATATTTTAAATTTATCATCAAATAATTTTTTAAAAATTTCATCAGATGAAAAAGTTTTAAATGTTGTTAAAGAAACGATTAAAAATTATGGTGTTGGTGCATGTGGTCCTGCTGGATTTTACGGTAATCAAGATGTTCATTATAATGTTGAATATGATTTATCAAATTTTTTTGGTACTGAAGGTGCTGTATTATATGGTCAAGATTTTTGTGTTGCTGCATCAGTTTTACCTGCATTTACAAAAAGAGGTGATATTATTGTTGCTGATGATCAAATTTCAATTTCATTACAAAATGGTTTACAATTAAGTAGATCAACTGTTTATTATTTTGAACATAATAATATGAAATCGTTGGATTCATTATTAAAAGAAATTACTGATTCTGAATTATTAGAAAATTTACCAGAAATTTCAAGAAAATTTATTGTTACTGAAGGTTTATTTCAAAATTCTGGTGATATTGCTCCATTACCAGAATTAACAAATTTGAAAAATAAATATAAATTTAGATTATTTGTTGATGAAACTTTTTCATTAGGTGTATTAGGTTCAACTGGTCGTGGTCTTTCTGAATTTTATAAAATGGATAGAGCAACATCTATTGATATCACCGTTGGTTCAATGGCTACTGCATTTGGTTCTTCTGGTGGGTTTGTTCTTGGTGATAATACAATGTCATATCATCAACATATTGGTTCAAATGCTTATTGTTTTTCTGCATCATTACCTGCTTATACAACAAAAGCTGTTTCAAAAGTTTTAGAAATTATGAATGAAGATAATTCAATTGTACAACATTTAAATCATTTATCAATTTTATTAAATAAAAAATTTATTGATGATAATGAATTATTAGAATTTATTGATATTACTTCAAATGAAAATTCACCAATTTTACATTTTCAATTAAACAAAAAATTTAGATTATCAAAATTTAATTATACAATGGAAAAATTATTTGATAATTTATCAATTTTAAGAAAGAAAGCTGTTACAACTAAAATTTTCCAAGAATACGAAGAAGAAGAAAAATTTTTACAATTAATTGTTGACACAATTTTAAATAACAATAAAATTTTAATTACAAGAAATACAATCGTATTAAAACATGAATCTTTACCAATTGTACCAAGTATCAAAATCTGTATCAATGCAGAGTTAACAGAAGATGAATTACTTGAATCAATTGATTCAATGAAACAAACAATTAAAGAAGTTTGTTCACAATAATTAAAAAAAAAAAGAAGCAAATAAAAGTCATATAATCCCATTTTCACAAAAACAAAACAATTTGATACAATATAATATAATCTTAATATAATACAATACAATACAATTAATAGTAGTTTACATAAACATAATTAGTTACACAAATCATTACAAAAGCTCTCTATATTGCTATATTCATCACATCGTACGAAATATAGGCGCGTAAATAAATTTCTTTCTTTTTCAGTGCGATTCACCACAAATTTTTTTCCTGTTGAGAAAGCAAAGAATGATTAGAGATTGATGGCAGATTCAACTTATAAATATAAAAACCTGAGATATGTAGTTGGAATATGATCTGGGGTAGCCCCTTCTCTTGAAGAGTCTCCAGAATCAGAGTTATATAGCTGGAGTAATTTTTTTGTGAAGTTAAATTGATCAGTCTTGCCTGAACAAGACGAGAGATAATTGCTAAAATAGCCAATCGGTAGAACAAACTTATAAATACAAGATTAAGACAAGATGATGCACTTTAGAAAGAAGTCGAATATGAGTAATGGTGAAGGTGAGCATTTAGATATTAAAGTATCGAAAGAAGATGCTGATAGACTAAAAGTTAGAACTGCATCTGTTGCTGATCCAATTTTAGAAGCTGTTCAAGAAGCTCAACCTTTTGAACAAGCTGCTGATACTTTTCATGATAATATGAATAGACAATCATATTATACAAACGAAAATGATGTTTTACTTGACGTTTTTGGTCAACCAATCCACCAACCGGATATTTCAAACCCAACAAGAGCAAGAGATGAAAGACCATTAGATACAATTAGAAGTTTTGAATATGCTATATCAGGTGATCCAAGTTGGGCTCAACAACTGGAGACTCAACAATATGGTTTTAGAGTTAGACCAGATTTCCCAAGTTTTGGTAATATGAATCCATACGATACAAATGGTATGGGTCAACAACAACAACAGCCTCAAATGTATGGTGAACAAGCTGTATATCAAGCACATGCATCAGCTTCTGGTCAAGAGGAAAAGAAGAAGAAGAAGAAGAAATTTGGTTTATTTGGTAAAAAAAACAAAAATTAATAAATATTAATAAGTAATAAAAAAATTATTTATTGTCTATTTTTTCTTTCTCTTTAAAACTTTTAAAAAAAAAAAAATGTTGAAAATGTTAAAAACAAATCAAACATATAATAATAATATTAGTTAGAATAATTATTTTGTCTTTATTTTAGTTCATTGAATATTCTTTTAATTAAAAGAAAAAAGAATAGAACAAAAATAAGAATAAATTGGTTTACTACCATTATTGGACTATCCGGATACCCACAATTAATAGAAATGGTTTAAATAGTTTTTTTTTAGAATTTTTTTTCATATTTCTTAAGCAAAAATTCATACATATTTACATAATTCAATATATACTTTACGAAAAATAATCATATGTTTAATAGTCAATTACCAATTTTTCTCCTTCGTTTTTCCTATTTAAAATAATAAAATGGTTAAAATTGAAATTATAATAATTTACATAAATTTAATTATTTATCGTTTATAACAACTTACAATCAATATCATATTGGATATCTAATGCATCGTTGATTAATATAAATTTCAAATCTTTACCTTGAATATCATCTGGAATGATAAAGTCAGAAACGATGTGAATTGAATTATCTTTTTCTTGCGTTGGGTGACATCTTTTAATAATCAACAATTCAGAACCTTTATAACCAATAGCAAACCATGATTCTTTTTGAATCTTTGGAAACTTATCACAATAGACTTGGAATTCTTTATTGTATTTTTTGTTAAAATGTTTTGCTCTCAAGATTAACGAGTTTCTTTCAGTTTGCTCATCAAATTTGATATCTTGTAAAACAGGTAACCTTTGACAAACATTAACAAATTTTCTTTTAAGTTTTTCTAGTTCATCTTCTTCTGAACCTTCAATATTAGCAACATTAGTAACTGTTATTTGTTTGGTTAAATTTTTCAATTTACCTTGTGGCATTTTACCAACTATTTCTAAAGTATTTTTATCTGACATGTCATTCTTATTTTTTGGCAAACCTGTTTCTGTAAATTCCAAGTTACTGAATCTCTTCAATTGACAACCTGGTAAAGCAGTAACTGGATCATCTTCATACCAATATCCTTGTTTAATACATACCATAGCTTTGATGATAGTTAATACCGTATTTAAATAGCCCAATTCACTTGCAACATCAACAAAAGCTTGTAAAATACGCAACGATTGATCTAATACTGAGACAGTATCTTGGATATAATCCGCAATTGGTAGGTCAACACGACTCAAATGAGCTTGCAATAATAAGAACGCTTTCACATGAGTATCATATATCGGAAGTTCATATTCGCCGGTAAAAATTGTTTCTGCATGATATCTGGATTGCGCTGACATTTCTTCGTTCATTATAGTTTCTCCACCTCTAACTGGTAATTCATTGTATTCTTCTGCCAGAGATAGCCATTTCAAAATTTCAATAAATCTTGCATTGTCATGAATTTGATTCAACAATGTACGTATTGTTTTATGTGAGATATAGTAGTAAGATGAAATACTTAAGAATGGCGTTGCCTCAAGTTCATTACCATATATATTCACACATTGTGATTCAACCAACTCTTCCAAACTCTTATCGACTAATTCACTCATATACTTATGGATACCAGCTGTAGATGTATCTTCTATAATACCATAATAGGTAGGATTATGGTGTGCTCTACGGAAGAAGAAAGTCCATTTCAAAAAATCAAGAGATTCTTGTTTAGTAGATACCGTTCCTGTATTAATTTCAGCACCTAAATGATCTTCTAGGACTTTATGTAATGATGATTCAACGGGGAAACCTACATTTAAGAAATGCTTATAAAACATTTTCTTCTTCTCACGTGTGTAAACAATGGCTGTACCAGTAGTATCGAACGCTGGTCTACCTGCCCTACCCATCATTTGTAAAATATCTGTAAGATCCATATCAACATAACCTTGTATTTTTTTGTCAAAAAATTGAGTACCTTTAATGATAACTAAATGCGCTGGTAAATTAACACCCCATGCAAGAGTTGATGTGGCAACTAAAATTTGGATTTTATTTTTCTGGAATAGTTGATGTGAGATTTCACGATCTTCTTCAACTAAACCAGCATGATGAAGACCAATACCGAATTGGATTGATAACTTCAAGGTATCATCTGTTATTTGAGAAATGTAATACTGTAACTCTTCATCATCATCAATATTCAAAAATCTTCTTGGGTTATCTTCCATACCACATAAATGAATCAAATCCAATGCTGTTAATCTTGTTTGTCTACGAGAGGATACGAAGATTAAAGCAGGTTTTTTTGGAGAATGTTGCTTAATTGCCATAAAAGCAGGCTTATTCATAGTTTTCATTAAAGGACAGTATGCTAAATTGTCTTGAAAACCATCGATATACATGTTCAATGGGACGGGACGAACACTTGATGGAAAATTATACAAACCATTACTTTTCACACCCAGCCAACCTGCTAAATCGTAAGCATTTGAAACGGCTGTAGACATACCTAATAAACGAATTGGTTTATGTGTTTGTGAGGATATATAGTTCATACGACTTACAATCATTTCCAAAATAGGACCACGATCACTTGCTAATAAATGGATTTCATCCATAATAACTAGTGAAATATTCTGAACAAATTTACGTGTTTGCCAATTACGAGTGATACCATCAAACTTTTCAGGTGTTGTAATCACAATAGTAGCATCACGGACTTCACGAGGATCAGGGATAGAATCACCGGTCAATTCAACAACTCTATCACCTGTTACTGGAGTAATTCTTTTTCTCCAGTCATCGACTCTTTCTCTGACTAAAGCTTTCATAGGTGCAATATAAACAATTTTTTTGCCTGGAAAATCTCTAAAAGAATGCCAAATAGCCAGTTCAGCAACAACTGTTTTACCTGAACCCGTTGGCGAACCTACAAACACATTATCATTAGAATTATATAACGTGTGAAATGTCATTGTTTGCATTGGGTTGAAATATTTGAAATGGTATATAGATTCAACCAATGGATTATGTAAAGCAGTAATAGGAAGAGGTTTTAATCTTTGTAACTTTGTTTGAAGAGTTTCATTATAAGGTCTGATTAAATGTTGGAATGATATCGGATATGTTGATTCGCATCCAATCCATGTATCAGAAATTACTTTAACAACAACTTGAGGTGGTAAAGGATCAGATAAAGGAATCATGAAATCCAATTCATGATCAGCACCCATTTGCGATTTTCTCAATATGTATTTTTCAAAGTGTAAGACTTGTGATTTGTCTGACTCTTCTACCAACACCCAGAAAAATTGGATTTCACCATGAATTCTATAATCCCATTTAAAATCAGGTTGTAGATTTACATGGATTCTCATGACATTGGTGGTAATGGGAAATATCTCTGCACCAATTAAAATCTTTGGGAATTTACTTATTAAATTGTACAATTTCCCTCCAATACCCCTATTATGAACAAGTTCCCCAAGTTCTTCAGGGTCCAAATCTAACAAGTATTCCATTGAAGGGTTTTTCTGTCTAATTTGCTTAATGATTGAGTCTGGTAACTCAAATTGATATAGAGGATGGTCAAACGCCCACAAACGTTTTTCAATAGATTTACAAACATCTAACATCACTTTGGAAAAGTTCCCCCACCTCCTATTAATACCTATCAAAAATAAGGCCCTGCAAATTCTTGTTGCGTTCTGTGCAACGTAGTTGGAGTCTGAATTTAAGGCAGAATCAAAAATTCTACTTTGTGAAATATATGCCTGTAATAAGACATTGGTTTTACCTTGTGCTGTATCTAATGCACCTCCAATTTGACATTCCACAGCATCTTCAGATAATTTTGTTAGCTCTGATGATTCGTCTTCTCTAAATTTAATACTGTCAAATTCACTACTCATACTAATCATCGATAAAACATCTGCTTCAGTGGCTCTAGGATTACACATTTGGTTAAAAATCTCTACAGACTCATTTAATAGATAAAAGTCAGATGAGACTCTTCCTAAATCTTTTGGTATAAAATGCATAGATATCTCATCAAAAACAATCATCTGTAGGGAATGTAGTCTTCTAGCAGCTATTGTAATCATCTTTCTTCTTCTTTCATATAATTGTGGGTCTGAAACCAGTTCTTCCCAATCAATTGCGTAAGTGAAAGGATTTTTTCGCATTCTTACAAACATATATGTATACCCTAACCATTGTATAGCTTCATCAACATTGGTGACAGTACCTAAAGAAATTTCCGCATTTAAATTATCAACCAATTTTGCACCGAATTTAGACTCAATTGGGTGCTGTTCAGTCAATAACGATAGATAACTATCCAACTTATCGCTAGTGGTACAAAGAATACCAGTACCATATTGTGACCCAAAACCAGGTCTACCAGCACGGCCAAAAATTTGAATAACATCTGAAATTCCCAAATCTGCAAATCCACCTTTTTTACTATCATAAACCTGAGTTCCTTTAATTATAACACAATCAGCTGGCAAGTTAACACCCCATGCCAGTGTAGCAGTACAACATAATACTCTGATTGCTCCATCCTTGAACATCTTTTCTGTTAAATTACGATCTGAACGAGCCATACCTGCATGATGGACACCAAAACCAAATTGAAATATTTCTTTTAGATCTTTATCTCTATTCTTTGATAATTCTTTGGAGTATCTGTCTTTTGATATTGAATCAGGGGCAAAGATATCAACTTCTCCATTTTGTTGAGCCATTCTAATATATGTTCTTGCACTATTTACTGTTTCTTTTCTTGCGTGCACAAATACCATTACTTGGTAACCATTTTGGACAATTTCTATTAATTTTTCATAAGAAACTTTATCGATATTCTCTCTAGCTTGTCTACTGCCAGCATTGCCTCTACACCCAATAATTTGCTGTTCCAAAGGTTTGGGACGGAAGGATTGATCAAAATAAAACATACCAACCTGTCGGTTAACACCTAGAAAATCTGCAACATCCATGAAATTAGGTAATGTAGCAGATAAACCAACAATACGGATCATGGATTGCGAACTCTCTACCTGTCTTAAAGTACGAGCAACAAGCGTTTCAATAACAGCACCCCTATCTTCATGTAACAAATGCACTTCATCAATGATAAGTAACTTAACCTTTAAAACTAAATCATTGTCACCATTGGCTTTACGAGTGACAACATCCCACTTCTCTGGAGTGGTAACAATGACTTGCGTTAACATGATTTCTGCTTTCGTTAGTTGCATATCACCAGTTAATTCTTTGACTTGAATTCCAAAAATCCTTAATTTTTCTGTAAATTTAGTAACAATTTCAGCAGCTAAAGCTTTAAGAGGAGCAACATATATAATCTTAAAATCATCATATTGTATTTCAAGCTCATTTCTTTCATTAATCTCTGAAAATTGTTTAATTGTGTTTAAAATTGTCAATAATGCAATATCTGTCTTACCAGCACCTGTTGGTGCACAAATTAACATATTTTCATTTGTATTATATGCAACAGGGTACACCAAACTTTGTACTTGATTTAGATTTTCATACGTGAAAACATTTCTACAGTAATGATCTAATTCACTAACCTTAACTAACTGTGTATGATACGTTTTTTTACTCTCTTCTGCTGCAGGAATAATTACTTCTTCGTAATTTTGAAAGGATTTTCTAGTAGTACCTATTGGTAAACTAAACTTTTGGCCAGAAAATGATAACGATGAATTTGTATTCCCATCTTTTTTAAAAACATGTTTGTACTTAATTACCTTTTGCGAGGGATCTAGTTTCTGATTTTTGGCAGCATATGCGTTTTGAGATACTTGGTCCCTCATATCTTGTTGTGACATAAAATATCCTGTAAAGTCTGCATCATTTGCCATATCTATTATATCTTGCAGCTTATGACTAGTCAATTCATTTCTGTTTTCCAGTAAAAATGATATTACTTCTACATTCTCAGCACCTATCAAATCTAATAGCTGTTGAGCTAATTGACCTTTTTCATATTCATAAGTTAAATCTAATATAGATTTTAACAAAGCATTTGGTGATAGTGTACTATCACATGTTTGAATAAGATGAAATAATTTTTTAAATATCATATTACCATCATTATTTTTAAATTTATCTACAGTAGTTTGAAAACTTTCATATGTAACATCGTCAAAATCATCAAATATATCATCCCATTCATTCCTATCTTGAGCCAAAGAGACCAATCTATCGTGGTGTATACCACTTGCATTACCATCTTCAATATCGTTCTCATATTCAGGCAATTCAACCTTAGATTTATCATACTTGAATGTTTGAGCAGCCTGCATCATAGTTTGCATCGCTTGCATGTACGAACCTGCTGAGGTGATCGAATATGCCGTACTCATTTTAAATTATTGCTGTGCACTTAGTCAGTTCTATTAAACTAGCTACCTCAAATACTCGATTCAGCTCTCTAGAAACTCTCATTATACCCTGATCCCACTATTTTATACACCAAATAGAATACTTTATATCACTAAAATATTTCATCACTAATAAAATCTTCAATGCCATTAACCGTCACGTGCCAGTAAGATATAGTATATGAATATTTGATTCTTTCAAGGGCTATATTTAAGTAAAATAAAAGAATACTTAATTCAACACTAATAATCTCAATCTATGAAATTCATTTGAATTTTAATCAAGTTTGCAATAATAGATACACTTTCAGTTCATTTTGTGTGTTTTATGTACAAACAGCTACTATCAAAATTATTTATTGTGAAAAATTACCGATTTGACAAAAGAGATATTAAAATATTGGTAGTAGATCTAAAGAGATATATGTAGATTGGTGGACATTTACAAGCCATTGCATGCCTATCGCAGAAAGGAATAGCTACATATGTTATATAAAGGTGCTGTTAATAAATTACAAAGTATTTCAGATTTACAAAAGAGATTTAATATATTTACATATATTAATAAAAATGCCCAGGATACTTTGAAGAAAGATACCGTAACTGGTAAGAGTTTAAAGAATGTTTTAGCAGGCATAAAAGATAATATTGTGACCAAAGATATGCCAACGACATGCGGATCAAAAATGTTATTGAATTATAAATCTCCATTTGATGCGACTGTAGTAAAATTACTAAAAGAAGAAGATGCCACAATTGTAGGGAAAACTAACCTAGATGAATTTGGAATGGGATCAGGAGGAGTACATTCACATTTTGGGCCTACAAATAATCCACTATTTGAAGACATTCCAACAATTGCTGGTGGTTCATCATCTGGTTCAGCGGCTGCTGTAGCAAGTGGCGCTGTAGATTTTGCATTGGGAACAGATACTGGTGGTTCCGTTAGGTTACCAGCTGCTTATACATCAATCTATGGATTTAAACCGTCATATGGTAGAATATCTAGATTTGGTGTTGTCGCATATGCACAATCATTTGATACTGTTGGCATTTTAGCTAAAGACATTCAGCTAACAAGGAACGTTTTTAAAATTTTAGATGCTCATGACTCAAAGGATCCCACTTCTTTGAGTAACGAATTAAGACAAAAACTGGAAAATATACGAGAGAAAAAGAAGGTTTATAGAATTGGTATTCCACAAGAATTCATACAAAAGGCAATCCCTGAGAAATTGAAAAATTACCTTCATCAATTCCTTCAAAAAGTTATGGACCAAGGTCATGAAATTGTTCCAGTTTCAATTCCTTCTGTTAAATATGCATTGCCAATTTACTACACATTAGCTCCTTCCGAGGCAGTATCAAATTTAGCAAGGTATGATGGTATCAGATATGGTACTAGAGATGAAAACTTGGATATTGTTGACGATACGTTATTTGCACCAACCAGATCTCAATTTGGAAAAATTGTAAAAGATAGAATATTATTAGGAAATTATAACTTGTGTTCTGCCTCCTTTAAAAATAATTATGTCAGAGCTCAGAAATTAAGGGTTCAATTAATTAATGAGTTTGATTCATTATTTAAATTCCCTAATGTCTTAACAAATTCACCAGGTAATGATTATGGGATTGACATGCTTCTCTGTTTTACAGCAATGAATGAACCAAATTCCTTGGAAAATTTTCTTAAAGAAACAGAAACAGAATCACCAACAGTCGAATACATCAATGATGTGTTTACTATTCCTATGTCACTAGCAGGGTTGCCTACTTTATCTATACCACTTGAGAAAGGTACTCCAATTGGTATACAAGCAATTGGACAATATGGCGATGACTTTACCGTTTTGGATTTTGCAGAACAATTTAATTAGTTACCTATATAAACAAAACTATGATATATTCACATCAACTGTAAATACATAAAAAATAAAAGATATGATTTTGTTGGATTAAATATTAATTCTATTTCTTTTCTTTTTAAAAAATATTAATGATATATTAATTGAAAAGATATGTTAATATATGCTTAAATATGCATATATATTTTATCAGTGTTTTAATTATGTATATTACATTTAATGGATTCCCACATTGAATGGATTTTTCCATTTTTCATTTGAGTTCCTTTTATATAAACGCAATCAAATATGTATAAAAGCCAAGATTATACTGGTAAGTTACGAATACCAGCCAATCTATCTATGATTGGAGCTACAGCAGGATGAGATAATAATGGACCAATAATTGGTAATGTTCTTAAAAATTGAACAATAATACCAAAGAAATCACCAAATAGACCTAGAATGCCAATTGATTCTATTATGAAACCGATAAATGTCCATTTCATCAAGATTAATAATATACCAAAGACAAATAATATTGAACCTCTTCTTTTTGTAGGTCTTGAGAAAAATGTAATTGTCTTTTGAGTACCAATGATTAAAACGATACCAGCTAAAAATAAAATGTTACCTAAAGCTAGTAATGCACGGTCAAAAAAAGTCATTATACCAAATATAAAAAATAAAACACCACCAAAGGTGAATGCAACACCAAACTCTATGAGAAACTTGTAATGGAGAACATTAATAATTTGAAAAAAGTTTCAATAAATGTAACCAAGCAACAAATAATGTTAGTATACAATTATTCCAATCAAAAATGAGAAAGAAAGAAGAAAAAACACACACGCAATTGAAAGTTGAAAATATCAATTGATAAAAATAAAACATACTTTGTGATTCAGATAGCCACATTATATATCAATTAACTGGTAATTTTCTGGTTATCAGAATAAGATAAAACAGGTAATTAACATATATTAATCTATAAAAAAGAGATATATATCGAAACCCACTAGATTCTTATAACTGTTTCCAGGAAATCTTGCATAGTTTTTTGTCTTGATGCCCATATTTACGTGAAAGCAATTAGTTACGCGACATTACCCGCTTGCAGACAGAAGAAATATGACCAGCAAAACGAAGTCGAAGTAAGTTAGTTATTATATAAGCAACTGAGTGGGATAATGCAGTCACTTCAACTTTCTTAGAGCCAAGAGTTGTATATGAGTAGTGAGAATTACATGTAATAGTGTGTAGGGCTTACATGTTCAATTTTGAGCTGAACCAACCTCAATTCGAGATTACCTGTTATTGATTCAAAATCATTCCCTTGTCCGATAAAGTCTTGGTAATTGAGAATTAGCGTAAATCAGTAAGGTATAGGTACTGTATGCGTTATTTATTGCTTATTACACATACTAAATATTTACAACTACGGTTCGTGACAATATGTTGTATTCTTTTTAATTTTGTATGTATATAGTATGGACTTATGCGAACAATACGCCATTCAGGGTCCAACTAAAATTACAGTTTCTATAATTCCATACTACTGGACTGTCAATCTAAAGATGAAACAAGAAAAACCAAATGGCAATGAATGACACTTGTTAAATATCTTAGCACTGAATCGGTTCAGAACATTTTTTTTTCTTCTTTATTCAGTACTAAAAATAAGATATTCTATTTATGCATACTAAATTTCGTAAAATAGACATCATAGGAATTGTTAATGTACCATGTTGATTGTCTTAATATGCAAAGCCTTGAATGTGGTTAAGGAAATGAGATTATATATAGATATATATCGTAGGATAAATCATATCTGATTATACCGGTTGTACCTGTTTTCAAGTGCTGAACCAAGCTTTTAATTTGTTCTTGCGCTATTGATCCACTTGCTCATTGATTTCTGCAATCCCTTGCAATTTCAACCATACATACACACAAAAAACCTAAATCGATAATTTGCACTGAGCTGGTAATATTGAATACAATATATATACTAATCTCTCATACGTAATAGTCCATACAACTTTCACATCCTCCTGTACTTTGCTGCTAATGGTTCATTATTATTATGTGACTCTACACGTGACTCTTCTCTTAACTAAGGAAGTGCTAATCATAGGGTGAAAAATTACTTAAACGAATAAAAATGATTGCTTAAGAAATGGTCACAATTGAAAGTACTACCTTTTTCCACTATCTACCACTACTCACTTCATTAATTCAAGCTTATCCAAGCTCTCGTTGTATCCCTAGTAAGCTGTTAGTTTTCTTTTCAATATCTCAGTAATTTTGCATTGAGTAGAATATACCCTAACCTGAATATTTTATCATTATGGCTAATAAGTTCACTCCACCATCAACAGCAAGAGTTGGTACTCCGTTAAATACTAAACCCGCTAAACCTTATACGCAGAATCCAGCAATTGAACCAGATGGACTTTCTTGGCCAAGTATTGGTTCGAGAGATCGTACATCAGAAACTGAAGAAGAGGAAGGAAAACGTATTGAACGTATATCTGGTGCCGTAAAAACAATATTAGAGGAATTGGGTGAAGATGTGACAAGAGAAGGTTTATTGGATACTCCAACTCGTTATGCTAAAGCAATGCTATATTTTACAAGAGGTTATCAAACAAATATTATGGATGATGTTATCAAAAATGCTGTTTTTGAAGAAGATCATGATGAAATGGTCATCGTACGTGATATTGAAATCTATTCTTTATGTGAACACCACTTG
The DNA here is from genome assembly GCA_030565105.1 of Vanderwaltozyma verrucispora. Taxonomy (NCBI): domain Eukaryota; kingdom Fungi; phylum Ascomycota; class Saccharomycetes; order Saccharomycetales; family Saccharomycetaceae; genus Vanderwaltozyma; species Vanderwaltozyma verrucispora. The sequence goes on from JAJMAX010000035.1 coordinate 61,757, forward strand.
GTTCCTTTTTTTGGTAAAGTTCATATTGGATATATACCAAATAAAAAAGTCTTAGGTTTGAGTAAATTAGCAAGATTGGCTGAAATGTATGCACGTAGATTACAAGTCCAAGAAAGACTAACCAAACAGATTGCAATGGCATTAAGCGATATTTTGAAACCAATTGGCGTGGCGGTTGTTATAGAAGCTACCCATATGTGTATGGTATCAAGAGGTGTTCAAAAACCAGGTTCTTCAACAGTAACATCTTGTGTATTAGGTGCATTCAGGGCCCATAGAACAAGGGAAGAGTTTTTAAATTTGCTGGGAAGGAAAAGTATCTAGAATAACTACAGGAAAATATTATGCATCTCTCGACATCCATAAATATAAGAAAGTAAGCATTTTTATAGATATTGTCAATTAATTTAATAAAACAAAGAATAATAATAATAATAATTTATCGTTAAAATCGTTACAACATTATATACATTTAGTTAAAACTTAATTCTATCAGTTTACCATATCTTCATCCTCATCATTAGGTTCAACTTCAAATACTGGTTTATTTCCTGACATATTAAATTGAGAATAGACTGATTCTGTTAACTCACTATTTACACCTTCATTATAGGATAGTAAACTACTGTTAGAGTTAGTCCTTGATGTTGATCTTGGGGTTGTGTTAAAATCAGAATGAGATTCCGGAGGAGTACTAAAGCAGCCATTCATCAATGCATATGTCGGTAAATTTGGTGACAACTGGAAAGTGGAAATCTTTTTACTAGTTATAGGGGATACAATATGAGCATGCTTCAAAGTCGTCATTGATAATGTTTTGTTTAAGGTATCTCTTGCTTTAACGGACTTCAGCTTTCTATTTTCAACATCGCGGAGAGTATTTAAAGTGTCGGTACTTTTATGTTTCGAGGATAAAATTGGCTTAATTTTCTTGACTGAATCAAAATTTGCTGTGTCGTCAATACTGTATAATGAGGATAATGAAGTTGTAGATATCGTCTTAATTGGCGACTTTAAGGAATGCAATGAAGATGCTGAATTTGTTTTAGTTATTGGGTTAGCGGTGTGTATTTTGTCAATTTCATTACCCAAAGATGGGAAAAAGCCACTAATAAGAGGATGGGATTTCAATTGGGACGCGGTCGGTCTGTAAGTAGGGCTTGGATTAAAGCAACATTCTAAAAAGTTCCATAAATCTCTAAATTCTTCTCTTTCTATATTATCTTGATCGATATAATAATCACATAATTTAATACAATCCAATGTTTCATTATCTGTTTCACAATCAAATGGCGTATATCCAAATGCCATAAAATATACTAGTACACCGACTGCCCAAATATCTACTTCTTTCCCGTACTTTTCCACTCTACCTAATTGGATTGCATCCATTGAGCTTACATTTTTACATTTTACAATTTCTGGTGCAATATACGATATTGTTCCAACATATTCTTTTAAAGAATTATCAGTTGATCTAGAGTCGACTGCCAATCCAAAATCTGCCAATATTAAATCATGGGAGGATATATCGTAATCTATCATTTTTTTACTATTAAGTAGAAAATTATTTGAATTTTCTTTCCTCATTCTAAATAAAATATTCTCTGCTTTAATATCCCTATGAATCAAATTGTTTGAATGTAAAAATTCGATCGCACTAACTAAACATGCAGTGTAAGGTTTTACCTGCTTCTGAAAATCTAAGTATTGATTGGCAACAATTTTTTCATATAAATCGTTTTTATCACATAATTGTGTTATTAAAACGATACTTTCGATCGTTTCAAAAAAATCAAATAATTGTAAAATATGATGATGACCATCGAAAGTATCGGCTTTTTTTTTATTTTTATCATCATTTTCATTATTTAATTTCGTTGTTTCAATTTCTCTAATTTTTTTATCAATAAATTGTAATATAGAAATCTCTCTTTCAATTAATTGTAACTTATCTATTACAGTATTTTTATCTACTACTTTCATTGCATAAATTTCATCAGTATAAATATTTTTACAAGCTTTAACAACACTAAAATGACCATCCCCTAAAATATCATCTGTTTTTTCGGTAACATATTTACATTCAATAGTTACATTATCATCTAACGAAGTTAATAATGAACGATGTCCCATGTTATTATTTGAAAATTAACCTTATTAGTTCTTTTAATTATCCGTATCCCACTTGGCTTTCTCTTATTTTTAAGCGTAAGAAAGAGATAAGAGAGCAGATGTATAGATATACATACACACACACACATATATATATATATATATAATTCTTTCGTCATTTTACGAATATGATAAATTATTTATTTTTAGTTTCAGTTTCTCGAGAGACATTCAGATCTCTCTTATTTCGTCAGCTACTCGTCCTGTCCCCAGAATTTCATGGGCATAGAGACCCTGCTACGGAGATTTCACTGCAAATTTATTTGATATACGCATTTGGTTGTTCCCCACGTTTTTGTCTCTCTATTATTGCAGAGGAGCATACATAATGAACCACGGAAGTTGTATAAGTGCATTGTAGTGCATACGTTAGTCTACATAACAATACAAGTAACTCTTCAAATAAACATGCTTGGCCCCATACATGGTAAGAGAGGGTTTTTTGTAATTCTGGGGTAAGAGTGTGGACTTCATGTTTTGTGATAGAAGATATATACCTATGCTTGTATACACATAGGTAAATAAGCATTTACGTATGTGTATATCAAATGTGAATATAGCAAGTACCATGGGTTATAGTCCTATATTGGTTGGTTAGCAAGTTTGCCGGGCATTGATTAATATATGCATCCTCATGCGATTTAATCAATGGGAATAGTTATAAAATTTGGTAAGATATCAGTGGGATTTCCTGGGATATACACTCTTGTATAAACATATTTTAAGATACTTAGATTAACTCCTCATCTAGCTTTATTCAACAACAACAACATCATCAATCTGTATAATTGTGTGTAGTTAACGCATAGTTATCATTTTCAACGTAGTGTAAACTGTGTAAAAAGTTGCAAGTTCTTTTCGAATAAGCGACAATTTCAAGAAATATTCATAGTTAATGAATCTTCTTACTGAAAAATATCAGTAATTGGAATAATTTGTGTTACTGTATTGTAAAATCTGTTTATTTATATGTTGATTCCATATAAATATTTGAGAAAGGGTCGAAGAAGAAGAAGAAGAATACAGTAATGTCTGCTCAAATTTCCTTTGATAAAGTCAAGAGCAATAGCCCTGCTTTAACTCTCGCTAATAATTTAAAATTGGCTCTAGCCCAACAATATGCTGCTAAAGATTTAAAGGTTTCAGTAGATGAAGAATCTACTGTTCTACAGTTAACTATTGGTGAAAACTTCCGTTTATTTAATGCTAATTCTATTGTCAGATATTTATTAAATGATTTTGAAGGTCAAGATAGTGAAGAATACAAACAATCTTTAGAAACAGTTGAAAGTTTGTTCCAAAAATTAACAGTTGATGAAAAGAAGACCTCTGATATTAAAGTTTCATTAGCTGAACCAATCACTGCAACTAAAATTATTGTTTTTGCTAATGCTTATGCATTAAATGCTGAGGCTACTAAATCATCAATTGGGGAATTACCAGAATTTTTCACAAAAGCTTTAAACACAGTTGAAAAGTTAACTCCTCGTGATTTATCAGGTGTTAAAAATACTGGTGTTGTAAATATTTTACCAGGTTTGACCGTTAAACCTCAAGAAGGTAAAATTTTACCAAAAGATGGTGAAAGAAATATTTTGATTACTTCAGCTTTACCATATGTTAATAACGTCCCACATTTAGGTAACATTGTTGGTAGTGTTTTATCTGCCGATATCTTTGCTCGTTATTCTAAGTCAAGAAACTATAATACTTTATTTATCTGTGGTACTGATGAATATGGTACCGCTACCGAAACAAAAGCTTTAGAAGAAGGTGTTACACCACGTGAATTATGTGACAAATATCATAAAATTCATGCTGATGTTTATAAATGGTTCCAAATTGGTTTTGATCATTTTGGTAGAACTACTACTGAAAAACAAACTGAAATTGCACAAGATATCTTCACAAAATTAAATGAAAATGGTTTCTTAGAAGAACAATCAATGAAACAACTATATTGCCCAGAACATAACTCTTTCTTGGCTGATAGATATGTTGAAGGTGAATGTCCAAAATGTCATTACGATGATGCTCGTGGTGATCAATGTGATAAATGTGGTAGTTTATTAGATGCTTTCGAATTAATTAACCCGCGTTGTAAGTTAGATAATGCTTCTCCAATTCCAAAATTTTCTGATCATATTTTCCTATCATTAGATAAATTAGAAAAAGATGTCACTACTTGGTTTGAAAAGGCATCCACCGAAGGTAAATGGTCTAAAAATTCCAGAACAATCACTAACTCTTGGTTAAAAGATGGTTTAAATCCTCGTTGCATTACCAGAGATTTAGTTTGGGGTACTCCAGTTCCTTTAAAAAAATATGATAACAAAGTACTATATGTTTGGTTTGACGCTACAATCGGTTACGTTTCAATCACTGCCAACTATACTGAAGAATGGGAACAATGGTGGAAGAAACCAGAAAACGTTAAACTATACCAATTTATGGGTAAAGATAATGTTCCATTCCACACTGTTATCTTCCCAGCTTCTCAAATTGGTACTAAAGTCCCATGGACCATGTTACATCATTTAAATACTACAGAATACTTACAATATGAAGGTGGTAAATTTTCAAAGAGTAGAGGTGTTGGTGTCTTCGGTAACAATGCTCAGGATTCTGGTGTTTCTCCAAGTGTCTGGAGATATTATTTAGCTTCTGTTAGACCAGAATCAAGTGATTCTCATTTTTCCTGGGATGATTTTGTTGCTAGGAACAACAGTGAATTATTGGCTAACTTAGGTAACTTTGTCAACAGATTAATCAAATTTGTTAATGCTAAATATAACGGTGTTGTCCCAAAATATGATACCAAGAACTTACCAGGTTATGATGGTTTAGTTTCTGACATTAACAAGTTATTAACAAATTATATTACTGAAATGGAAGATGCTCACGAAAGACGTGGTTTAGAAATCGCTATGTCATTAAGTGCCCGTGGTAACCAGTTCTTACAAGATAACAAATTGGATAACACCTTGTTTTCCCAATACCCAGATAAATCAGATGCAGTTGTTGGTGTTGGTTTGAATATTATCTACGCTGTTGCCTCAGTTATCTACCCATTCATTCCAGAAACAGCTGAATCTATCTACAGAATGTTAAATGTTCCAGCTTTGAAAATTGACGATACATTCCATGTAGCAATTCTAGGTGATCACAACATCAACAAAGCTGAATACTTATTCCAACGTATTGATGAAAAACAAATTGAAGTTTGGAGAGCCAAATACGGTGGTCAAGAAAAATAGTTTACGTATTCATACTCATTATTATGTACTTTTTAATCTATATAAAAATTTAACGCTTCATTTAATTTAAAGAATAATAATTGATCTTAGCAATTGTGTGAACTAATTATAAATGTCTGTCTATAGTTTCTATTTATTTTTTTCTTAATTTTACTAACTTGCTTCTTTATTATGTTCAAGAGCATTACTTTTTCAATTTCGGTTCAAAATACTGTGAAATCTGCATAGAAACGATATAAAATACTTGATGTTATTAAAATTAAAAGTATAGACGAAGTTTAGGTAAACTAGTCTGCTCTAAATAAATAGCATCAGCTCAATTGACTATTAATATGATATATCATGGGATATGGTTTCTAATAAAAATTGTTTTTGTTCTGCCAGCTAAAATATTGATCCATTCTATACGAATACGTCGTAACACTGGTAGGAAACTAAATGGAGATATTGTGGGAAGAATATTTATGCGTGAAGCCTTTTTATTAGCTGATAAATATAGTGGAGAGCAGGTACTGAATCCATTATTTGATATGTGCCTTTCCGTATTCAAGCATTTTAATAATTTACCTAAAAATCATAAAGAAGTTATTACCACTGAGATTGATAAAATAAGTATTGATATTTTCAAACCGTTCATGTTAGAGAAGAACATAATTAACAGTGAATATGAGTGGTTTTATAAACCTATTGAATTTGATCCTAAAAAAGATCCCGTATTGTTGTACTTACATGGTGGTGGTTTTGCATTAAAATTAATCCCAATATCGTTGATATTTTTAAATAATTTACGAAAATATTATCCTAAAATGGCTATAGTTTTATCAGATTATACAGTTACTGATTCAAAGATCGATAAATGTACATATCCTTTGCAAATTATTGAGTCAGTTCTCCTGTATAAACATTTTACAGAAGAAATCGGAGCAGAAAATATTATACTAATGGGTGAATCTGCTGGTGGAAATATTGTTTTGGCTTTAATGGTATATTTGAGAAAATATGATTTAAAATTTCCTAAAAAAGTTATTACTATTAGTCCATGGGTAAATCCTGGATATGTAACAGAAGAAGAAAATGTATTTATGCATGAAAAGTCATCATTTGATAATCTTTCGTTCGATGGTCTTGATTTATTTAAAAGACAATATATTCCATTTAGTGAGCGAACTCATGAATACACATTTGACCCGTTATTAAATATTGAATATAATTTCGAAACAGATACTTGGTTTGATATTGTAAACAATTGTGATTTGTTTATCACATATGGCAATGAAGAGATATTACAACTACAAATAAACCGATTCATTGAAAAACTATCAAACTTGAATAACGACAATTTTAAAAAAGAGCATAACACATATATAGATAATCGAGGATGTCATATTAGACCTATACTATCGTTTAAAACTAACATAGAAAAGTGGTCACAACAAGAGTCTGTGCACAATATTTTGGAATTCTTAAACCGCTAAAATACAGAATCAAGCACTGCTACTTAATGCATTGAAAAGTATATACACATAATTTTATAGATCAACTATTTTAAATGGATAAATAGATTGTAAGAGTACATATGTTTAGCCTTTTTATTAGTGCAATCTTGGTGATAAATTATTATTCATAGCTAATTTGTACTGATATTTCTTCACCGCGATGAGCAAAATGTAAGATGAGTTAGTGAAAAATTATGAAAATATATCTAATTATAATTTGTAAATGTTACTAAAAGGTTTATGTGAAAAGGGCAAGTTATATCAGGGAATATTGAGCTCAATTATCAGTATATACAGAATAATATACGATGTCTGCCGAAATTGTTGAACAGGTTTCCTCGTACTTGGGTTCAAACATACCGATTGAATTAATTTCACAAGGTGCAGAAGCTGTTGTCTTTACTTCAAATGTACATCCATATATACCAAAAATTAACAATGATGATGATGATGATGATGATGCCTCTCAGAAATATATTATTAAATTCAGACCACCAAAGAAATACAGACATCCATCTATAGATAGATCGTTAACAAAACATCGTACTCTAAATGAGTCAAGATTATTATCTAAATTATATTTGATCGAAGGCTTACATGTACCAAAGATGATTGCTTGTGATATGTACAATGGATGTATTTGGTTAGAATTCTTAGGTGAAGATCTTCCTAATGGTGACGGTTTTAGTAATTTAAAGAATTTCTTATGGAGTTACAATAAAAATGGGGCAGATCCACATGATCCAATTGTTTTAGAAACTTTAAGAAAGGTTGGAGAACAAATTGGGCTATTACATTTAAATGATTTTTGTCATGGTGATTTAACAAGTTCCAATATTGTTCTTGTTAGAAGTACAGACGTGACTGATGGCTGGATTCCGCATTTAATTGATTTTGGGCTGGGATCTATATCAAACTTGGTTGAAGACAAAGGTGTTGATCTATATGTTTTAGAAAGGGCAATTTTAAGTACACACTCATCATATGCAGAAAAATACAATGCTTCAATTATGGAGGGTTTTGTTAGTGTATTTGAAAAATCTGGGAAAAATGGTTCAAAAAAATTGAAAGAACTACTCAAGAGATTTGAAGAAGTTAGATTACGTGGTAGGAAGAGAAGCATGATTGGTTAATTTTTATAATACCTGCATTTATTAATTTATTCATTATTTTTTTATCCTTAAATAGTAAGTTCATCTTTTACATATGTATAGTCAAATAAAATTATTTTTTACTGTGCCTTTAACACAACCCATAATTGCATTGAAAATTATAACTCTGTCGCCTGCTTTAATTGAAGAAATTTTTATTGAATCTTCCAAGATCAATCTTTTTTTTAATAGAAAATTTCTCATTACTCCACATAAGCAACCAGACTCTAATGTTGGTGTTACGTATCTTTCTAATCCGTTCTTATTTTTACGAAGAACTGCTACATTTGTTATGGACCCTTCCATTAATTCCAAATCTTCATTGTATAACAATATTTCAGAATGTCTTCCATCATTTTGTTCTCTGGCAAATGATGACAATCTATCCCTTGCAGCAGTATATTTACTACGATTGGTCGTTTTGAATTTTGTAAATGGTGAAGGTGACAAAGGCTCAGTATCTATGTATATATTCCACTGATCATTTTTTTCTTTCAAAAATCCTCCAAAAATTTTCTCTATAAAATACTCAATTGGCTTCTTATCAAGAAATTGAGAAGGTAATTCATGAGCTTCAATTCTGATTTTACCATCTGCGGATACTAACAGCCTCATTTTATAACATTTTTTTTCATTTAGTAGATTTGACATTATTTTATTAACATTTTTCTCCTCATTAAGTGAATTAGGCAATGCGGATATTAGTAAAACAAGTATGTCAATCAATTCATATTTATAATTCCAATTGAAGTAAATGCATGCTCTATTCAACCTATCACAATGATAAAGTAAAAAAAGAAACCTATTGAAGAAAATATTAAGTAAAGAGCTATCTATCTCTGGAGTATCTAAACGTGGATACACAATTTCACATTCCTCACTTAACTTAGCAAGAATAGTATCAATCCTAAATGAAGAAGTTAAGTATAGATCATCAAAGGTAGTTTCTCCACCTAGCAACTTCAGCAATTTTTCATCTTGTACCTCATTGATGCAAAGATTTGGATCGTATCTTATTGTAGAAAGAAGCTCAAATTCCGTATCTTTTAAATTTAAATTATTAGTCATGTATTTTAACAGCGAGATTACAATTGGTACTTATTGCATTGGTACAAATAACATTTTTACAACCAGTGTTCTGTTCAAATCTCTTCATTTATATAGAATTTTTCATTGTTTGGTCCCTTTAATATTTAGGCAAAATAAATGCTCCGAGCCATTTGGAAATTTAAGCAATGAAATAGTAATTCGATATTAAAAATAGGTATTTAAAGAGGTGTTTAGTTGAATATTGTGGGGTGGTAGCGAGTGAATCAGGCTATATCCATTGAAACTCTGTGTAGCAACTTAAATATTATATCGATCATGGTGGACTCCATTAGTAAGATCAGTTCCGCTTTAGATTCAGCTAGAGAAATCACAATGGAAGCAGCAGCAGTTGCTACTTCAAAATTTGGTGAAACTTCTTATAGACAATATTCAAATAACATTACACCGGAGCATCTTCGAAATTTGTTGAATTCTAAATATACAAGAGAAGTTAAAGATGGTTTAAAACGTATTATTGCATTAATGGCATCGTCAGATTCGACTACTGATGTTGAATCGTACTTTGCTGATGTGGTCAAGAACATTGCTTCTGATGATTATAAAATAAAGTCAATGGTGTGCGTTTATTTATTCAGATTTGCAGAAAGGGAACCAAGTTTAGCATTACTACCTGTTAATTCCATTCAAAAAAGTTTCAATGATACAGACTCAAAAATTAGATGTTTAGCGATTAAGGCATTATCAGATATTAAAATTCCTTCTCTTTACCCAATTGTTTTACACACATTAAAAAAAGCTGTTAGTGATGTTTCACCAAATGTTCGCAACGAAGTTTGTTTTGCATTACTGAAATTGAATAGAGAAAGAACAGAAGAATTATCTGAAGAAATTATTGTACTATTAAAGGACCTATTAGCTGATTCAAATTCGCAAGTTGTTTCTTCTGCAATCTTACTTTTCAAAGAATGCTTTCCAACAAGATTAGATTTATTGCATGGTCATTATCGTCATTTTTGCGAAATTATCCATGAGCTTGATTCCATTTCACAGGCCTATATTGTCAATATCTTGGTCAGGTATTGCAAAGAATATTTTTCGAGACCAATACTTGTTGATGAATCTTCTGAAAATGACGATATTAAAATGACTCTCCCAGATAATTTTAATCAAATCGAATTTCTTTCATACCGTACCATTTATAACCCAGACTTGGAACTGTTTTTGAATAGTATCAAAAGGTTAGTATTTAGTCAAAATCCAATGGTTGTTATATCGGGTTTTAATGCATTTGTTCAACTGTCAACTCCTGCAGAGTTAAAAAGTTCAGGATTTATACAAGCCATGGTTAAGAAATTTGTTACATGTTCTAATTTCGGTACACAATGTATCATTTTAAAATCAATTATATCTTTGAGTGCAATCGAACCCTCTCTTTTTTTGCCTTACTTTAAGAAATTTTTTCTATTTCCATCTGATTCAGATGATGTCGCATATTTAAAACTTAAGGTCTTATCCAATCTAGTCGAAGATTCAAATGTACATGAAATTTTTAACGAAATGAAGTATTACATTTGCACTAATAAGAACCCAAAGGTCATTCTTTCCTCTTCAGCAGTTTTAACTGTATGCGGCAATATTTCACAAAGTTGGGAGTTACACGTTATGAAATGGGTAATTGTATATATGGAAGAGAATACTTTGCCAATTCAGGTACTAGATGCTTTTATTAACATTATCCGTAGTCTGGTTCAAAAAGATCCAAAAAGGCATATTAAAGCAATTGTTAAGTTATCAAATATTCTTGAGTCACAACCTAAACTGGCTGATAATGCCCGTTCGGGCATTATTTGGCTATTCGGTGAACTTATTCCAGTTGAATATAGAATATGTCCAGATGTTTTTCGTAAGCTAATTTCTAGTTTTTCTAATGAAGGTCCAGAAGCTCGTTCTCAAATAATATCCTTTGCAGCAAAACTTTTATCATATACTATAGATCAAGAAAAATTAAATATTAAGAAAGATAGCCAAGTTTTAGACAATTCCAGGATATTTAAGATGTATGAAACAGTAATTTATTTGGCTAAATTTGATGATGAATATGACATAAGAGACAAAGCCAGATATGTTTCCTCCATCTTTGATTCTGGAAAACATGAAATAGCAGCATTATTGTTTCAAGCTCCTAAGCAAAACAACCCTTCATTTTTGTCAACCCATGTTGGATCTCAAAGATTTCACGATGTAGACGCTGGTTTATTGTTAAATTCGATAGATAACACTTATATTCCTTGGAATGATAATATACTTGAAGATACAGATAGCCTGAGAGAGTCCGTGCAATTGAAAGATTACAGCCGATTTCAAAAAAGCATTTCTTCTGAATCATATAGAACAAAAGGATCTTCCATTTTTAATAAACAAGAACAGCAGAATCCATCTAATACATCATCTTTACCTTCGTCTTCATTTACCACTATGGAAGGTAAAAAGTATAAATTACAGAGTTTAGATGAATTCTTTTCAGATATTCCAACGAAAACAAGTAAACCTAAGAGAAAAATAATTGTCCAAGAGGAAACTTCAACTGAGGAAGAAGAATCTGAATCTGAATCTGAGACTGAAGATTCTGATGAAGAATCATCATCTTCTGATACTTCAGTTATTGGAGAATGAGGATAATAAGAACTATAAATTTAACATTATAACTTTTTATAAGTATGTATATGACTTTATGTATTATTATAAAATAACACTTAACTCTGTGATGTCTAATACCGTTGATGGGTAATAAGGCACCAAAGAATCGACATATTGAATATATATTTTATTGTAAAGCTTCCAAAAGGCCTTTCTTACATTTTTTGCAGGGTGAAATAAGCCCGCCCATACATAATTCATAAAAATACCTGGACCAGTTGCATGGGATATAGCTTCTAAACTATCCATGATACGAGTAATAACATGTGGAGACGTTTCAAAAATATTTGGCATAATCAAATTTAAAAAATGGATAAAAGCATCATCGTAACCAAGGCCTGAGCAATGTAAAGATATGTGTTTCACAACTTCAGCTGCAGTTTGACGATGGACTAAATCACGATCAGATAAAGCATCTTCGAAGAGAGGAATCAAAAAATATATATAATCTTGGGATAAATCACCAATATATTCGAACATAAATGACATAGCCTTTAAGACACCATTCTGAACATTGGTTTCAGGTGTTTTATATTCATTCATCAATGCTGGCAAAATAGTGTATGATCCGCAGACCTTAGCAACAATACCGATTGCAACAGCAGTACAAACACGAAGCTGACGTTCTTGGACTTTTAAATTATTTAAAAGAGCAGCAAGAACATCATTTGGACCAATTGCTTTAGCAATAAAACCAAATGTCCTATTTGCAGATCTCCTTATGGCTTTATTTGTACTTTTCAGCATTTCCAGAAGTTCAAAGCAAATTCTCATCCATTCCTTTGGAGGTACATACGATGGGCCTATATCAGCAATTTTACCAATTACTTCTATCGTGTTAACTTGTACTTTTCTATGACTATTTCTTAAAATAGGCGTTAAAGTTGGTACTATTTGATTTACAGGTGGTTGTATTTTTGATAAATCCATAGATATTATTATTTGAAAAATGGCACCAATAATTGAACCAAGTACTTCAGGATACACTTCCCCAAGCGACTCATATAATATCACATTTAACTTATTTAATAATTCAAATTCTTTACATTTTTTTATTACTGGTATTAGTATGGCACATAGATCAGCAGCATGTTCTCTAACCAAAGGGTTTCTGTGCTTCAAATGATTCAATGTTACATTTACAATTGGTAAAATATATGGTTTCATTCTAATATTAATTGAGTTTGCTACTGTACCAAAACATTTGTAAACAACATTATCAGTATTTGTCTGTTCTTGGAAGGCAATTAACAGGGCATCAATCAAACGATTTTCTTGTTTTTCGGTTAGTTCATCAGTACCAAACAATCTTACCACTCTATTAACAGCATGAATGGCCATTGTTCGAAATGGTTCTGATTCATCTCTTAAAGGTTTAAGAAGATTCTCGATTATAAAGGCACTACCAATTTTTTCAGACAATATGACAGTCGTATATGTAACTAATTTGTTCATTTGTAAATCTAATGCTGTGCGCCTATTCCAAAAGTTTTTAAAAAATTCAGGCATAATACTCTCTTGTAAATATTTTCGAGTTACTCCTTCAGTTTGCGAGCACTTTTGTAGGACAATTAGTACTGTTTTTTTCATCTCCTCATCTGGTGATGAGAATTCTCTTTTAACAATTCTCATTACTTCTTCAGTATAATATCCTGCATATTCAGTATCCATCAAAGGAATGATGGACCCCATACACTTTAAAAATGCAGACAGCACTTTCCCACGATGTGATCTAATTCCTTTCCAAAGTGGTTCTAGAATAACATTGAAGGATTCTATCCCATAAGGGAAAGAGTTTTGAGCTAATAACGTAAGAGCGTTTGCAGTGACAGTTCGTATCGGGGTGTACTCATCTGTCAAGCCCTCTTTTATACACTCGATCAGACTATCCAAATGTGGTAACATACCTATCCCCATGAGAACAGCTATTTGCTGAATTATCTTTGCCCCAGTATGACGAGCTTTCCAAGATTTCTTTGAGTGACATATAGCTGTGATAAAGGGGATTAATTGAGGAACAGTAAGTGTCTTTGCGACTACTGCTACTGTTCTTGATGTGATATTCCTTATATATTCATCTTCATTTTCTACATCTGGCCTCAATGCAATGATCATAGCATTTAGTCCAGCCGCATTAGCAAGATTGGATAATATATCTCTACCTGTTTCTCTTGCGATTTGATCTTTATCAATTAACAGAGGTGATGTAACTTTAACAATATTTGATGTATATGGGCCAACAGATTTACCTAATTTATATAATACTCGACTTATTACTTTAAGCATTAGGTGGCGTTCTTGATCCTCTAGTGATTTGTCCAATAAAATAGGCAGCAATCTGTCAAATATTAGTTTTGGACCGAAACTGTCAGCTTTATCAGTCAATGTTCTCATTGCAACTTTTCTTGTAGGTGTATTCCCATTCTTTATTCTCAATAAAAGGCTAACTAAATTACGTTCTTTTAGTTCCTCCTTTGTCAAATCATCTTTATTTTGTTTTTGCAAAGCTTCTTGGAAATACTTCTTATCCGATGGCTTGAAGTACCTTAAATCACTGGAACCTATCACATCAGGTAATATTTCCTCATTCATTACTTTTTTCAAACTCTTCGATTCTTCTGGAACTTCATATGTTTTAACATCCCATCTAGTTTTCCTCTTTTTACTTGTTACTATCTGCTGTTCTTCCTTAGAATCTTTGTCCAGCAGCCTTTTCCCAACTGAATCAGAAATATCGTCATTATTTTGGTCAAGTTTAATATTTAACCTTTGACGATGGTAGGCATCGTCTTTCTCGTATATAGTCTTTTGCCTTTCATTCAGTTCTAATTTGTCATTGCTTGCGTTGCTTGCATTGTTCTCATCTTCTTTCCTCAGCTCCTCCTTTAGCTTCTGCGTTATAGAGTAATCAGCACCTAATTGATGTTTCATTAATTGAGTAGTATTCTGTATTGGTTCTCCAGGATATCCGAAGTCTCCAAAAGACGAATTGTAAACAGTTTTTATATACTACACTCAAACTCATCTCTTATTTTATTTCAGCTAACTTGCAATGAAATTTTCAAGATGCGGTTTGTTATTTAAATATTCTGAAATTAAAAATTGGTAAAATATATAAATAAGCAAAAACCAGATATAGTTGACTAAATACTTTAAAGGTTGTGAGCAGCACACGAACAATTGACGATTAATCACCAGTGGTAAACTACACTGTTTATAATGAAGTATAATAATTATTATTCTTCTCTTTCCATCTGGATTCTTCTCCTTTTAGGAACTGCTGTTAATGTTTGCACAGGTGTCGAACACTCCAATTTCGATCAGGAATCTAGTACAGATATTCTTCTGAGTAAAGAGGAAGTGTCTGCTACTACTAGTAGTGAAATTCTAAGTGATTATCATGAAACATCTATGTCAACTAGCAATACAATGGCTGAAAACGTGGTACTTGATGTTAATGAGATTTTTAATCCTGAAATCGAAACAAAGGAAAATATTGCATATGAATTTGATGAAAAACTGACATTGAGACCTTTGCAAAATAATTTCTTATTAACTTCATTTAACTTTGAAATGAATTCAACTAAGTTTACACCAGGTAAGTCATCAAAAGATTTTGATGAATATAGTCACTACACAGTATTCCCAAAAGCATTCAGTTCAATTTTGCAACAAACAAGTGCAAGAGAACTTCATATTCGTTTCACCAGAGGTTTTTGGGATGCTGAATCCTGGGGACTTTTGCCAAATGATGGATTCAAGTCTGGTGGATCAGGTGTTGAATTATGGGCAATGATTGAAGCTGAATCTAAAGAACAAGCCTATACGAAATGGAAGAAGCTAGCAAATTCATTAAGTGGTATATTTTGTGCATCAATGAACTTTATTGACAGCACTAAAACAACATATCCATATTTATCATTCCAATCTGGAAATAAAATTCCTATATTCAATCCACCTAACAATATATACCTTATTAGGGCAGCATTAGCAAATGAACCTGTTTGCACCGAAAATTTAACACCATTTGTTAAATTACTGCCAACAAAAGGTAAATCAGGTATTTCTACCTTACTTGATGGACATAAAGTCTTTGATTCGTTCTGGCATAGTTTATCCGTTGATATTATTACCAATTGTGATTTAAAAACAAACAAGTGTTATGATACCATGGAAGCAAATGTTGATGTGGTGATGAATGTGCCAAACACGGTTGCAAGAAATGATAAACCAATTCCGAAACCTTTGGATGGTGAATCCTTACGTTGTGATACTTCTAAAGCACATGATGCATATCAATGTTTTCCATTACCTGAAAGTACCCAAGCATCTTTTCTATTATCAAAAATATTTGGCAAAGATATCCAAGGATCTAACTTAATTTCTAATAGTCCAACAAAGGTATGCGCGGAAGCAACGAAGGATTGGAATATTTTAATTCAATTAAACGGTGAATATTTTGGAACTGATTCAAACTGTTTTGATTTAACTGAAAATGCTAAAAACGATATTTATTTTGAATCTACCAATACTAGTAGCGTTTACGAACGTGGTATAGTTCCTGTACATGTAAGCAGATCTTTAATGAGTTATGGTCAAGACCGTGGTGGGTTGCGTACAGTTTTCAAAAACCCTACTAAATACCCAATTAAACTTATCTATTTCGAATCACTTCCTTGGTTTATGAGAGTATTTTTATCCACATTAAAATTGGAACAAGGAAAAGATATTGATTCAGATATTGCATTGGATGATCTGATGACATCTATTGAGTATTTACCGGCTATTGATAGAGAAAGACCTACACATTTAGAATATGAGTTAATAATACCTGCAGAAACTACGATTGTATTATCTTATCAATTCGATAAAACATTATTAAAATATGCGGAATATCCACCTGATGCTAATCACGGTTTTGAAATTGAATCAGCAGTTTTAACTGTTTTAGCACCATTCAAATATCAAACAAGAACAACTACTTTATTATTAGTGTTGTCAACGCCAGATTTCAGTATGCCATATAATGTTATTATTCTCACATCTACTATCATGGGTTTAATTTTTGGTACATTGTTTAATTTAGTAGTTAAACGAGTGTTGAGTGTTGAAGAAGCAGAGGTCATTAAAGCACATTCAGGTCATAAATATAAGCTAAAGAAAATAAAGGAAAGAATACTATCTAAATTTTCCATCAAAAAAAGAGAATAAATAATCATATTTTGAATTAATAATTCGTATTAAATAGTCTAAATAAATAAGTATGTGAGTTAGAACATTAACATATTTATATGCAATAAAATAATAATGAAAAATTTAGAAATTTTTAGTAAAATATTTATATGTATAATATGCGACAGAAAGAAATTAAAAAAAAAAAAGATCATAGTTCTATATAACGAAATTAAAATATTCAACTTAATATTGAATGTCATCATTGAAGAATTATCAACAATAATGGAAATAAAAAACGAAAAAGGTTCTAATTAAGGTGAGAATCAAAAATTTTTTGAAAAGGGCATGAGAGATAAAATTCTTGATAGATTAATACATATATCTAAATTCTGGATTCATATCACTTAATTTGTCATCGTACGGTATTGGTTTGCCAGATTCTTGACAACTGATAATAATAGCTTCCTTCTTTAAGTTTTCACGTTTGTATAGTAAGAATTGAATTATTGTCATAATAATTGATAAAACTTGGAAACCTAAACACAATGATAAACCTTTAGTATATTTAGGTTTATCTGCAGCTAGAAAGATTTGACCTGAAACTAAACCTGAACCTGAACCGAAGAATAGATTAATACCCAATGCAGTAGCTCTTTTGAAGTAATTACCATTATTACCACTCAACCATAAACAATTGACAGCAGCATTGACGTAAATACCCATACACAAAATGTAGACACCAAAATATCTTACACCATGTACTTCTGAACCTAAGACAATTGATAAACCTATTGAAGTGGTAAGACAAGCACCAATAATGAAAGGACTTCTTAATTTTAAACGATCAGACCAATTTGCACATATAAAAAACACAATTGCCGTTAAGAAATAAATTGGTACAGTCATTAATTGTGCTCTAACATTTGTAAAACCTAAAGATGTGATAATAATTGGTAAGAAAACTGTTAAACCAAAAGTTGTTAAATCAATACCAAATAATGCGATTGCACTAACCCAAGTTTTGATATCTTTAACAGCTAACTTAACTTGAAACCAATCAAATTTTTCATCTGGATTAAAAGTATTCATTGTCTTATATCTTTCAACAATATATTCCTTTTCTTCTTTCGTAAAAAACCAAGAATCTTCTAAATTTTTCGATAAACCAAAAATGTAAAGTGGAACAAAACCAATTGAAATTGCACCTTCAACAATGTAAATATATTGCCAGGCTGCTAATGAACCATTAACATGAGAACAACCATATGCGATCAAACCCCCAAATGATGATGATAAACATGCAGCAGAAAAAACGAATGCAAATCTTTTAGCATATTGTTCCCTTCTATAACAAACAGATAAATACATATTAATTGCTGGATAAATCATACCTTCAAAAGCACCTAATAATAATCTTGTAACTAAAAGATGTGTAAAATTTTTGCACCATGCAGTACCTAATGAAATTGCACCAAAACATAATAAACAACTACTCATCATAACTTGTGGACCTAATATTTTTAAAATATTTGTACCAATTGGATCAAATAAAACATATGTTGCAAAAAAAACTGTTACACAAGTATTATATTGAGTACCTTTTAAATTCAACGAATCTGATAAACCAGCAATTTCTGCATTACCAATATTTGATTTATCTAAATTTGATAGGAAATACATTAAACCCATTAATGGTATAATGAATATATCCATTTTTTTTAATATTTTTTTTTCCATTGGATGTGATAATGAAGGTATTGAATCGTCATCAGTTGTTGTTGCAAAAATTTCATTCTCATTAGTTTGTAATTCACCTTTTTCCTTATTCATTATCGAAAATGATACATTAGCATCTTCATCATCTTCATCATCTTCATTTGAATAAATTATACCTGTATTTCCATTTAATTCATCAATTGGAGTACTTCCTTTCAGCACTTCATCTTGAGTGAATAATATACTCTCAATATTTTCTGGAGTAGATTCAAAACCAGAAGTATTCATAATCAATCGTATATTTTTTATAGCAGTAGCAGCAGTAGCAGCAGAAGTAATAATAAATGCAGTTGTGTTGTTGATTAGATATATATATCTTTAACAAAAGTACTAAACAAGTATACAGACGCTGAAGTATATCTGAACTATCAAAGAACTAGCAAAATCTCTAATACTTGTGTAAATTTCAATAAAATTACGAATAATATATGACTCGGTGCTATAATTTCTTCGGAATTTAAATAATTTTTCACTTTTCCACCTGTAATGAAGAAATATAGAAAAAAGAACAAACTATTGAAAAAATATTCGAGAAGAAGACGTCAGTATTTATACAATTGGGAACCGATTGTTTGAGTGTGACTGGTGGACAATGGAAGTGGAATTATATTCCGTAATTTGTTGACTACAAGGAGGGGAATGAACGAACGAGAAATGTATGCTTACAACAGCAGGTAATCCATTAATCATCTTGCAAGACGTAAAACAAATGTAAAGAAAAAAAAAATGAGATTCCTGTATATCTCAAAAAAACGAGAAAGAGAAACACAGAAAGATTGTATATACTGTCGTGTGGCTGCGATTAACCGTGAATATCTATCTATATCTTGTCCTTGAGTAGGCTGAGAAAAGTAAAACAGCGTCCAAGTTCAGCAACACACAACAGAAACAAATGACAGAACTGGGAAACCAAGAAACTAGGAAACGCTCACAACAAGATAAAAACTGTATTACAAATGGCACCAAGGAGACCCGAACTGGGAGACGTCTTACATAGTGTATACTGCATCTTGTCTTTTCTATATATGTATATTTTATCGCCGCTCTCTCTCTGCTTTCCACTGGCTTCTCTCTCTCTCACCACCGCCAGGCAGAAACACGACGACTGGCGAGGAATTGTCCAGGCAGATTTCGATTACCAACAGAAAGAAAGGTTAAAGCAATTAGTGGCAGCTGTTTAAATTGGCAGTTAGAAGTGACTGGTAGGCAGATATTGGAAAGAGTGAGTGGTATGTAATGGACTGTTCATATACAGAATCTACCATTTCCTGTGTCAGAGGTAGAGGAGAGTGTATGTCTGTGTCCATAAAGTGTTTATCTTGTTTTTCAATTATTGTGAAAAATTTTTAGTATGCAAAAAGTTGTTGATAACATGTAACCACAAAGTGAACACTTTGTGTAAGAAACTTAATATTAGTTTGGTTGGATACCTATCAGGTAGAAATGAAATGAAAGGTAATGAGTTGCAAGTGTGTTTTTGGGTGTTTGAGAGTAAACTTATTTTTTTGTTTTTAAAATAAGAGGAAGCAGTAAGTGACTAACAGACAATTATATATTTTATAAGAAGTCTATAAGGTTTATTAGTTGTGTCAAGTCTGTGTGTATCTGTATATCAGTGTAACTGTGTTTAAGTTGTGTTTATCATTGTTTATTAGTATTATCCCTAGTGTGTATTAAATATGCCATATAGAAAAATTGTAGAGAACGTTATTGAACCAATTCAATTAACAACTGTTACAGGTGTCACTAATAATAATAATAACGTTGAGAGTTGTCCAAATAGTTTTTTATTGAATAATGATGATAAAGAGAAGAATATTTTTAAATTTAAAAAAACTAGAAAATTTGAAAGTTCACCAATTTTGGAAGTCAATGAAGAAACTAATAGGCCAATTTTACATACGATGATCAATTTTTTGTCAACAAAAATTAATACAGGTGGTGGTAATAACAGCAATAATAATAATAATAATCACAAAGATATTAATTCAACAAAAGAAACTATCTCAACTGTTAACAATAAAAACAGGAATACTGCTACAATTAATAATAAAAATAGTGAAAATACCACAATGACAAATAATTTTAAATTATATTCTCATAATACAGACAGTTTATTACCTCAATATACTTTAATGAATTATTCCAATGGACCACTATTAACGCCAATATATCCAAATAATTATATTTCATATCATCCATCATATACGTTACATGATTATAATTACAAAAATAATAGTAATACAAATAATGCATCACCAACTAATAATAAAGATAGTGGGACTAGTTGTAATAAACAATCAAATAATTCTAATAATTGTTTCCCCTCTTTTTTTAATCCAAGAACTGCAAGCAATATGCCTCATAAAGAAAAGGTGAATAATTGGATTGAAAATGTACCAATTTATGAAAATAGCGATGGAATTTGGGAATCAAGTTGTTATAATACCGAATATACATTAAATTGGGAAGAAGATGAATTTGATTATTTTAAAAATGAATTTACTTTTAACCAAATAAACCAACATTCAGTAACAACAAATGATGAATTATTACAATTGCAAGCAAAAAAATTAGACACTTTAGTGAGAAAATTGTATATCATGGAAAGTGACCCCGTTCATACTTCAGAAACGGAATACATCCTAGACAACTCAGAAACAGATTTATTATAAGACAAATATATATTATATACAATTATGTATGGTAATAGTAATAACAACTTCCTATATTTATTTATTATTAGTAGTTTTTCATTATTAAACATTACTGTCACTTCTGTATATTGGGAAAATTTGCTGTCGCCACTATCAGTTTTTTTTCCACCGCGAGTTGAAAATAATGATGCAAATTTGAAAAGGGAAATAAGAGTCGATGGGTTTGGGATTGATTCATCGATTAAATTGAAGTATTTATGAGTAGGAATTGGTGTCAAGTTGCTTCATATTCAGGTCGTAAAGCTTGGTGTTGAGTTAGACAAATAGTGGATAAGTGAAATTGCTTGTTTTATGCCGACGAATTAAGAGTACCCTGTAGGAAATTTGAAGATATTACGACGTATTTGGTAAAGAAATAAAATTAGTAATAATGAGAGATTCTAATAAAGGAATGAATCTCTCTATGAAAGAAAGAATGGCAAGTGCAATTACTGGGTCTCTTATAACATCATTAATACTTACACCTATGGATGTGGTGAGAATACGACTACAGCAACAGGAATTGCTACCGGATTGCTCCTGTGATACTAATGTTAGACCCATTAAAAATTCAGGCAATATTATGGTTAAACAAATGCTTCAAAATTTCAAACAAACACAGGAAAGTATGATATTTTGGCAAACGTCATGTTTTAAGGAAATTAATTGTAAAAATACGTCTATTAGATATTCAGGGGTTTTAGAAGCTATGAAACATATTGCAAGAGTTGAAGGAATACAAAGTTTATGGAGGGGCTTATCATTGACACTTTTTATGGCAATACCTTCAAATATTGTTTATTTTACAGGTTATGAATATCTAAGAGATAATTCACCAATACTGAATGTTGTTCCGACTTTAAACCCTGTATTATGTGGAGCATTAGCAAGAATATTTGCGGCTATTAGTATAGCACCATTAGAATTACTAAAGACGAGATTACAAAGTATACCAACAGTTTCAAAAACTACAAAAGCTAAGGAATTAGTTAAAGATTTGATAAAAGAAACAAAAATAGAAATAAAGTCAGAAGGGTTTAAAGCTCTGTTTAAAGGGTTGGAGATAACACTTTGGAGGGATGTTCCATTTAGTGCAATATATTGGGGTTCATATGAACTTTGTAAAAAAAAATTATCGATTCCAATAAATCCAAATAGCAACAGTAATAATAATATAACACATTTTCAAAATAGTTTCCTGCATGGTTCCATCAGCGGAACAGTTGCCGCAATTCTAACACACCCATTCGATGTTGGTAAAACTAGACTTCAGATTTCTTTAATGAACAGTGCTGAAAAATCAACTTTGACAATGAATGATTCAACTGGCAAAAAAATCTCGAAAAATATGTTTATATTTTTAAACAACATACGGAAAAACGAAGGTTTTAGGGCTCTTTGTACAGGATTAACACCAAGGGTGGCAAAAATAGCACCAAGTTGTGCTATAATGATATCTAGTTATGAATTATCTAAAAGATACTTCCTTCATTAAAAAGCGAATAATTGTATTTGTTATTATCTCATTTCATAGCATGTATATAGAATTTTAAATATAATTAATAATGACAATATTTGTATGTACATTCGTACGCATTCATAGATCTTTTATTATTACCAGTTATTCTTGTTAATTAATCAAAGTAATTAGAAGGTTTAATTATTATTTTTGGCAAATTTTATTTTTAATTGTATATACGTAGCGTGAAATTATAAATTTATATTTATTTATTTATTTAAGCGTTGTAAGTGGAAGCAGAAATGTTACCACCCTTACCAGTCCAGTTAATGTGAATATCTTGACCTTCTGGTAAGTTACTAGAGGCATGTTCTGGTAAGACTCTAAAAGTGTGAGCACCGAAGTAATCTCTTTGAGCTTGTAATAAGTTGGCTGGTAATCTTTCAGATCTGTAACCATCGTAGAAAGCTAAAGCAGTAGCGAAAGCTGGGGTTGGGATACCGTTAGTAACAGCTAAAGCTAAAGTCTTTCTCCAACCGGATTGAGCGGTAGTGACAGCATCAGTGAAGAACTTGTCAAATAACAAGTTTTCTAAATCTGGGTTTTGTTTGAAAGCTTTAGTAATTTCACCTAAGAAAACTGATCTGATAATACAACCACCTCTCCACATTAAAGCGATTTGTGGGAAATTTAATTTCCAACCGTATTGGATACCAGCTTCACGAATGACTTGGAAACCTTGAGCGTAAGAAATAATCTTAGAAGCATATAAAGCTTGTTTTAAATCTTCAACAAATTGTTTTCTTTCAGATGGAGGAACAGTAGCAAATTGTGGACCAGGTAAGACCTTAGAAGCCTTAACTCTTTCAGATTTAATGGCAGATAAACATCTAGCAAAAACGGCTTCACCAATTAAAGTAACTGGCATACCTAAATCTAAAGCGTTAATAGCGGTCCATTTACCAGTACCTTTTTGACCTGCAGAATCCATAATTTTTTCAACTAATGGAGTACCATCAACATCATCGTATTTTAAGATATCTCTTGTAATTTCAACTAAGAAAGAATCTAAGACACCATTATTCCATTCAGCAAAAACTTCAGAAATTTCTTTATCTTTCATACCACCAACACGTTTCATTAAATCATAAGCTTCACAAATTAATTGCATATCACCATATTCGATACCATTATGGACCATCTTAACATAGTGACCTGCACCAGCTGGACCAACCCAATCACAACATGGTTCGCCATCAGCTTTAGCGGAAATAGATTGGAAAATTTCTTTAATATGTGGCCAAGCTTCTTCAGAACCACCTGGCATTAAAGATGGACCGTATCTAGCACCTTCTTCACCACCAGAAACACCTGAACCAACGAATAAAATTCCCTTGGCAGTTAATTCATCGTAACGTCTGTTAGAATCTGGGAAATGTGAGTTACCACCGTCGATGATGATATCACCTTTTTCCAAATGTGGTAAAATTTCAGCAATCAAAGCATCAACAGCTGGACCAGCTTTAACTAATAACATAACCTTTCTTGGTCTCTTTAATGAAGCAATAAATTCTTCAATTGAATGAGCACCAATGATTGATTTACCTTTAGCTTCATTAGCTAAGAAATGGTCAACTTTTGATGTAGTTCTGTTATAAGCAGCAACGGTAAAACCATGATCAGCAGCATTTAAAATTAAATTTTGACCCATAACAGCCAAACCAATTAAACCAAAATCAGCAGACATTTTTTTATTGTGTTTTTATTATATGTGTGGATTATCAATTCCTTAATTCTTGTGAATAATAGTAAATTATTTTATTATTTATTTTTTTTTCAATTGCTGTAATAATAGTATATAATGAAAAATTATATATATATGTATTTAACGATTGATTGTCCAACAAAACTATTGCTATTGGTTATATGTAATCAAGGAATAAAATAAGTAACGGAAGAAGAAGAATAATGAATAAATATGAGTATTCAAAAATTAAGGAAAGAATAAAACAAAGATTACAAAATAAAAGAATTAGACTTTTATATAATAATGAAAAGAAAAAAAAGTAAAAGTGAAAGTGAAAGTGATAAACGCTTCTGTGGAAGAAGAGTAAATTTGTAATAAATAATGAATAGCAATTACAAATCAGAACTTAAAAGATATTCAAAGCTAAAGAGAATAAAGCAATTGTAAGTATTTCTTTCTGTTGAATTCTCTCTTATTCTATTAATGGAAAACAGTTAATTAAAAGACCTTTCTCAAACATTTACTATAAAAAAAAATATTATGAATATTAACGGTTAGTTTCTTTAGGTAGAAAAGTGAAAATTGATAGTAAAATGGTTGTTAATAATCCACGTTTGCCATTTCACGGTAATAAATTTACTAGATTCATGAAAAACAGCGCAGTTGGTAATGGGAATTGGGACTTTTATGGTTTTTTCTCGAGAGCGCGATGGGAGGAAACGGGGAGAAGGGGGGGGAGGGAAGTGAGATAGGGGGGGTGGCGAGAAAGAGAGTGGGTGTCGTGTGGAACGATACAGTATACCACCGTATCAATTTTAGTTTTTGGTTCCGGTCGCCCTTTATTTTATGTATAGAGGTGTGCTGTTGTGAGAAAGTACCGCTCCGGGTAGGTAGGGCTTTCGGGTTTAGCCGGTGAGTGGACCGGATTCGGTGGCGTACCGGGAGAAGAGGCGTGTAGGGTAGGATTAGGGTGAAAGATGTTATCTCACCTGTCTTAAGCGGTTTGTAATCACGTTTTTTTTTTATTATACCTTAGCACCTGTTGCTGTGCTTGCTGATTTCATCAGTTACATACACTTGGTGGGATGCTCACTTACTTTGGCAAGATCTCTTTGCTTAATAAAAAAAATAGTGTGCTTTGCTAACTCGCTGGGGAGGGAGAGGAAGGGGAGAAGAAGAGAAACAACATGTACGTAACACCGCTGCGCTCGTACCAAGTGCAAGTATATTCTACAATTCTATAATGCCGACTGAATGACAAACAAGAAAATTTGAAAAGGAAGCGTAATATGGTAGGGAGGGTAAGTTGTGCTCATAAGACCATTTATATTTATACCAATGTTCGTTTGTGATGATGGTTGTCCATAGAAGAGGTATTATTTACATATTTATATATATATATCCATATATATATATTCGGTGGTAATCACTATATGTTGTCTGTTCTTCCAATATGTGACGGAGTTGGCGATAACATTACCACACTCCCTGGTGTCAGGTTCGTCTTGAATGGTCTTGGAATAAATTCACTGTCATTATTATTATTATTAACTGGTGTCGTTAATGTTCTTGTCTTTTTCGATTTATCTACTGTGTTTAAATTTCTATTTGTGTCTTCTTCATATGATGAACTGTCCTGCTTTCTTATTGGAGTAGTATATATTATATTGTGTGGTTGTTCCATCTTATCTCTCTCTTCCTGGAATTCTTTCCCATTTAATATCAAATCTCTCACTAGATTTGTGTTTTTTTCAATATTTCTTATATTATCTCTAAAGAAAAAATGGTAAAATGGTATATTGTTAGATTTATTGTCATTAAATAATAGTTGACAATCTTTACCATTTTCATTTAACCATTTAAAGTGCTTTTGGAAATTTTTAATTACATTAATATTATTTTTTGGAATATTATCATAATTTTCAATATTGGCTATTAAACTATTTGGTAACTCCAATAACCATAATTTTAGTAAACATATCCAATCAAATAAATTAATTCTTGTATTCTTATAAATAAAATCATTTATAATTTTGTTATTATTACCATCTGCATTATTGAAAAATTCCATTAAATCTCTTTTCAATTTATTAACTCTGATTAAATCTATATCTTTCTCCCAACCATTATAAATTAAAGATATTTTATCTGCATCATTCATTTCCTCTATTTTAGTGAAAATAGTAGATATAGAATCGACGTCATCATCGGAAATCAATCGATTACCAAACATCATTGTAATCTCCTCTAAAGAATTAGTATTAACATTGATGTATCTCTTAACAAAGGGAATGCAATTATCTCTTGTGAAAAAATGTGTTAACGTTACGTTATCATTTCTTCTTTCACTATATTTGAATTTTCTTTCTTCTGCATTTTGGGGGTTATCATTAACGGCACTCGTTACAAATTCATTTCTAAAAATATTTTTATACAATGTTTTAAAATTACTTGAACTTTTCTTAATCACTAGTTGATTGTTATTGTAAATCAATGAATATTTTTCACAAATACTGAAAAATAACTTCTCTAATTGTACTTTTGAATATTCCAATTTACAACATTTTTGATAAAAATTTTCTTGTGAAATCAATAACTTCTTTTTTAATTCCTCTTCGTTTTTCTCATCACTTAAATTACTGCTGACTCTACTTACCCAATCTGCTATTGAAAAACTAGAAATATTATTAGCGATATTATTAATTGGCTTATTCAATTCACCATAACTTTTTATATTTGAAGTTTTAACATCGGCTTTAAGAATTGCTGTATTAATTGATTGAAAAATAATATCATCCCAATAATAGTACTTGTCTTGATCAAATTTAGAGTCAAATGACATCCCAGGATTTGAAAATGTGATATATTCATTAATAATCTTCAAATCAATAAATTTTTGTCCCAATTGATTCAAATTATATAATGAAGTATCCAACTTTGAGGAATGTTTCTTCAATTCAGGAATCAGAGTACTGCCTTTGAAACTTTCATTGGGAAGACCAGGTATTGAGATAATTCTTTTCTGTAATGGAATTTTATTTTTCAACTGTATTAAAAATTTTGAAAAGCTTTGATCATCTTCAAAAATAATTTGTTCATCTAATGTAAATGGGTAATCTAGCTCAAATATTTTTTTTACTTCATTATCAATGTTATCGGTGGAATTAGGGTTAATGGATTCCATCGTTATATTGTCAGCTTGAAAATCTGGCGTGAACATAACTATTGGTGATGACGACTTTAATTCCTCTGACAGTAATTTACTTATTCTTTCGCATTGTATCGATACTTTCCTTGTTTGGGCTAAATCCCTAACATAATCAGAATACTGCATATGCAGCATTGATTTAGAATTTTCATAAAAATCTTTATTATTGTATAAAGCTACTTCTAACTCTTTCAAACAATCAATTTCTATATCGTTCATTGAAACAGCATCAAATTGCTTTGATAACGTTTTAATTACAGTTTCAGTATTAGCATTTTGCGGTTTTAACAAATTCAATGATTTTATAATTGGAGCCCAACATGTCTTCATAAATTGTGTATAGAATTCTATTTCTTTCTGTAAGTTATCATTTTCATTCTTGACATGATGCAGGAAAAAGTCAATACCAGATATATAATCTTGTGACCAATACGAATTTCTTAAAGTGTATGTAACATCCATTACTAAAACTTCCAAAATATGAAAGTGTCAATGTATTTGCCTAAGGTATCGTTATCTTGTCTCTTCTTATGCATTAATTAAAGCTCATCATCAGAATTTTTGATAGAGATACTTGAGATGAGTTTCAAGAATTTTTCAAAGGTACTTAAAATCCGTCGCTGCTAAGGTAGCAGTAGTGCTTTATAGTAAATATTACCTATATAAAGTCTATAAATGAGCTTTATTGAAGGTGAATATAATATTGCTTAATATTTGTTTTGCCTTTGTTTAAATATAAAAGTGTTTTTATAATAATCGTTATTTTATTTATTTATTTATTTATTTATTTAAACAGCTAATCTTTCATGATCTGGGTTTATTTTAAAACCAAAAACACGAGCAATCGAATGAATGTATTCACGGAGACCATTGATAACAACACGAGCTAAACCAACAGCTTTCTTACGTAAACGTGGTGATTCAGAGTCGCCACCTATGGTTAAATCATTTTTCTTTGCAAAAGCTTGTTCATTACCACTTGTTGGTAATACATAATCACCAGCTGATAACGAAACAAATAAAGCAAATGGAATAAACCAAACACAAATACCAAAGAATGCAGAAACTTCAGAGAATGTTGCACGTCTTCTTGGAATATAATTCGGATCGTACCTAAATTGTGGTGGTACAGAAGTATCGTTGAAGTGTTTAAACCAAAAGTAATGGTTAATAACAACACATACGCAACTTATTAAGAAGATTGGACTTGATAATGATATAAATGGAAAAGTTTTCAAATTTTGATAATATATTATATGAGATGCAATAGAAAATAATGTTAATTTAATTGGGAATGAATCAAATATTATCAAAGAAGTTAAGATTACTATTAAACCATAAATAGCTTTACTTAAAAATCTCCTTGTTGGCTCACTGTGTTCTTCAACAACTTCACTAATATAATAAAGGGCGGATGCAATTGCTAAAGTTAAAAATAAGAATCCTAGAACGGTACCAACATATGATAAAAGTTGTAAAATCATAACTGGAATTAAAAAAAATACAGG
Organism: Vanderwaltozyma verrucispora; assembly: GCA_030565105.1. NCBI lineage: Eukaryota > Fungi > Ascomycota > Saccharomycetes > Saccharomycetales > Saccharomycetaceae > Vanderwaltozyma > Vanderwaltozyma verrucispora. The sequence goes on from JAJMAX010000035.1 coordinate 91,152, forward strand.
GTGTTTTTTTTTATATTGTCTCAATTGCTACTTAACAGCCCACAAAATATCAATTAAATATATTATTGATTATTTAATTTAATTTATACCCATCAAATAAATATTTTTAAACTACTTATTTGAGTTTCAGTAATATTTGTTTGTTCTTTGAATAATTCGTATTTTTTAAAATAATATAATCCTAGACGGAATTTTTCATATTTCACAATGGCTGGCTAAACAGAATTATTATGCAAAATATACTAAGATGAGGAACATAAATACAGGTTAGTTAGTAGAATAGGTTACAATTGAAGCATTTAGTCAATAATTATTTTTGTAGATGAGAATTCCATTATTCTACTTAAAAAAAAAGTTGGTACGGTGATTCAGTCATTCATTGGTAATTTAAGAAAAATATTTGGTTAGCAAAAAATATGCCACTTGCCAGAATTGAACTAGCGACCTTTGCATTACAAGTGCAACGCTCTACCACTAAGCTAAAGAGGCCAATATTAATTGTTTCCTGTAATAGGAAACAGGTTACTATTATTGATGGACCTGAGAGGTTATGCTAGTGTGTTACATATACTCTTGATCTTAGAATTACAAACAATTGTATGACGTTATTATTATAAAACGTAATATTCATTATCACTTGTTATATAATGATAAACTACTCTTATATAAAAAGTTTAAGATTAATTTATAATCTTTAAACTCTAGTATATTATGTTTACTTATAATTTGAAGCCGTGGTGGAAGTTATTACCAGCGTAGACAGCCCTGTCACCTAATTCTTCTTCAATTCTTAAAATTTGGTTTAATTTAGCTAATCTTTCAGATCTAGCTGGAGCACCAGTCTTAATTTGACCGGATCTTAAACCAACAACTAAATCAGCAATAAAGACATCTTCAGTTTCACCAGATCTGTGTGAAACCATGACGCCCCAACCAGCTGCGAAGGAATCTTGGGCAGCCTTGATGGATTCAGATAAGGTACCAATTTGGTTAACCTTCAACAATAAAGCGTCAGCGGATTTCTTTTCGATAGCAGTAGCAATTCTGGCTGGGTTAGTGACAGTTAAATCATCAGCAACAATTTGGATACCAGCGGTCTTCATGAAGTGAG